>JACEGR010007348.1:0-50509 GCA_014170235.1 Listronotus bonariensis
TATTTGTATGTTTGTATAATATGTTTTGAATTATTGTTTTTTTTTATGTAAAAAATATTTATTGTTATTTAAAAGAAAAAGAATTATATCTACCTTTTCTTAAGGGTGAACCTGGTAGACCCGGTCAAAGAGGAAATGCTGGAATACCTGGACGAGACGGAGAAAAGGGTGAAACAACCTTTAGCGGTCAAAAAGGAGAGAGGGGAGATGAAGGTTTTAGAGGTCCATCAGGATTTGATGGAAGACCGGGACTAGCAGGACTAAAAGGTATTCAAGGAGACAAAGGCTTAACAACCTACGGACGACCAGGTATAGCAGGTCAAAAAGGAGAAGCTGGTATTGACGGTATACCTGGGGGATACGGATTTAAGGGAGAAATAGGAGATACAGGTCCTTCGGGTTCAGCTGGACTTATTGGAGATAAAGGAATCCCTGGCGCACCAGGCACGCCGGGATTTGATGGATTACCAGGTTAGTAGAGGAAAACAAATTTTAACCTTTATATCGATGGTCTAGTTAACAAATGTTTTACGTGCATTTTTTAAAGAAGTGAGTTGAATACACTAACATATAATTATATAAGTACAAGAACTTTTCTGTGCTCAGAAGTATCAAGTAAAATATTTAAACTTGAAGATGTAAGCTTTATTTTCCAATTGTGTTTAGTACCTTTAGACTAGAATTATGACATATTTTTAAGCTTTAGAGTTCATATAACTTAAAAATCATTTTTGCGCTTGCAACATTTCTAAACTAGACCATCGATATATAGAATATTTTATTTAAGACTTCAGCTAAGAAGTATTGTCCCTAATTGACGGATTAATCAGTAAACATACATAAAAAAATAAAGTGGAAATAAAGTAAATACACCTAATTTCTTTATATTATTAAGCACTTATATATTTAAAAATTTGATTATCAGGCGCACAAGGTCCACGAGGTGACATCGGACTAATAGGATTACCAGGTCTATCCGGAGATCGGGGGATGGATGGGGATCCTGGAAGAATTGGTTTTCCTGGAATGCCGGGACCAACGGGAGAACCAGGACCTAGAGGTCCATTTGGGGTAAAGGGTCTTAAGGGAAACAGGGGTCTACCGGGTACAACTTTAAATGGATCAGCAGTAAAAGGAGAAGCTGGAGATTACGGGATGTTTGGCTTAACAGGTTAGTAAAACTATTATAGTTATGTAAAAAATCACAAATGTTAGATTTAGGACTCATGGGTCATGAATATGTAAGATTTATTAAAAGTGATAAGTATTCCATTCACTCTGGATGTAAAAAAAAGAATAATTACCCTTTTAATTTCTTTGATAGGTCTTAAAGGAATGTTTGGCGATGTTGGGTATCCAGGATATCCGGGTGCTAGAGGCGAACGTGGAAACCTAGGATCTAAAGGAATCCAGGGTGAGAGAGGATTTGAAGGTCGTCCCGGCGAACGTGGTAGTCCTGGAATGAACGGAGCACCCGGTTTACCAGGACAAAATCCAGAACAAGGAGAACCTGGCATTCCTGGTGAAGATGGTCTTGTAGGATTGCCAGGACGCCCTGGGCAGAAAGGAGCACCAGGTATATAAGACAAGAATATACGTTTATTTATAATGCGTATATTATTTTGTAATTACAAAAAAATGCTAAAATTACAAGCTGGATAAAATATGTCCATTATATAATTTAAAAAATATATTTGATGGTATTTTGTTGGGTACACGCCAAAAGGGGCCGCTTTGCCTAGAACAAAGTAAAGAAAAAAATTAACTAAGAAAATAAAAAACTTAAAATCCACATTTCGGTGACACAAATGTTAAAAGCTCATCAGAATTAAAGCTGGATTTATAGATTGACGTTTCTGTTTCTGTTTGCCATTTGACGTTTTCAGTTAGAAGATGAAACAACTTTGCATTTGTCAATTTATAGTTTCTGTTTACCGTTTTCATACACCATTTCAGAAACCGAAACGTCAAACGACGATCGGTAACGGAAACGTCAATCTATAAATTCAGCTTAAAGCATAAACTTTAAAATAGGTAAGTTAAAGCATAAATAAAAAAAAACTTAATCATCAGTTAGCTTTTATTTTTATTTAATTTTATCTTGATAACAGTAGCAGACTTGCCTCCGAAACGTCGTTTTTTATTTTCTTAGTTTAACATTTTTTGTTTTTCTTTTGGTCTGTTTAGTTTTAGGCAAAGCGGTCCCCTTTGGCGTGTATCCAACAATATACCATCAAATAAATGAATCCGCCTAACCAATGTAGAACATATCTTTAAAAAAATACTAAGCATCAATTATCATATCAATATATTAGTAATAAGTTAAATAATAATTTACTTGTAAATGTTTTTCGGTAGCTACACTTTTTGTCTATTTCTACTTATATTCGCAATTAAACTTATTTTTATTAAATTTAAATAATGTACATTTTTATAAATTTTATTTTATGTCAATATTATATCATTATACATATACAGAAAAAGATAAAAAAATCCCTTTATTCAAACTATATTTTTACGTCTCATATAAAACTTATCTAAATCAATTTAAATAGGTGAGATAGGAGTAGATGGTCTTCCTGGTCTACCAGGGCAACCTGGTCTCTCTTTCCAAGGCATAAAAGGAGTTCCCGGGGACAGCGGTTTTGATGGTTTACCAGGACCAATTGGTTTAGAAGGACGGCCGGGAGAAGATGGATTGGAAGGACCTCGCGGTCCAAAGGGAAGAACGGGAGAGCCTGGTTTTGCTGCTTTAAGTTTTAAGGGACAAAAAGGAGATGTCGGATTTGTGGGTAAGTTATGGTTGCCAAAATGACCATTTTTTTTACTTAATTCGACTTTTCTGTATTTTGTTTAGTGTGAACAAAGTATGTTTAAAAATTATAAACAGCTTACGCTTTGTATCTTCATATAAAATTTGTATTTTATGTTGGCGCAAAAATTAAAATTTAGTAAAAAATCGACAATGGGAAGAGCATAGAGCAGGGATGGCGAATTTTTACGTATCAACGTGCCATTTTTGTACAACAATGTTAAATGACGTGTTAGACGTGCCATGAAATACTTTTTGGTGGATACAAATTTTAAAGATAAAAATAAAACGATCATTAACCTTAAACTTGGAAAGGATGTTCTAGGTATGCCATGACATACTTTTTATTTATTCAACTTAAAACCTTTATCCTTTGCCTCTTCTAGACAATTCAAAAAACAAAATTTTTTTGTTAAATAATTTATAAAAGCACATCATTACTCCCCTCTTTGATTAGGATCGTAAAAAAATGGTAGTTATACAAGGTGACTTTTAAGTTGATGCTTTTTTTAACACTGTATAGAATGCAAGAAAATTGTTCAAATAGAATTATGTCCGAAAATGCTTCGTTTCCGATTTCCAGGGTGCTGAAATTTTAAGTTAAAAGCCTTTTTTTATAACTTTGCTACAATCTTTAGGCCGTTTTTCCACGGGCCACTTTTTGAAGTTGATATGGGCTACAAAAGTGGTTGGTCTACTGTCGCCAGCTTGTAGTTCCATTTTCCAACAATGCTAAAATTTTTGTGGTTGAATTGGCTACTATGGAAACACTTTTTGTGGTCCATATCAACTTCAAAAAGTGGCCCGTGAAAACACAGCCTTAAATATTTTCACAAAATTAGGTACACTTCTTTGGCCCTTTACATTACAGTTTTTGCTGTAAAAGTTTTTTTTTAATTTCTACCAGTGGCGTTCAAGTAAGATTTTTATTAAATTTTTTTCAAGAAAAATCTACGCCACTGCGTTTTCTTCCTAATCGTAATTTTTAATGGCAAAAAAGGTGAATAATGGTTTGTCAGTTCAAAACGTCGCATAAATGTAAACTGTGATATGTCGTTGGATTTAGAATTAAAATACTAATTTATTAGGGATACAAGTAAATATTTTGCCTATTTAAAAACCAAAATTGATAATGGTGACTCGAAGACGAAACGTCGGATCTTAAATTTAAAGTCATCATTTTATAGAACAGAAGAAATGGCATTGATAATGTGTCGTTTATTTTAAAATATCTCTTTAAATAAACTAAGAAAAAGAAACTTTTTCGGATAATTTTGGAACGGTAGCAAATTTTTAAATTTTTAGAACGGAATATTGTTAACCATAAAATTGCGTAACTTTGTCCTAATTTAACCAACCCTGTATCTCCTATCGTCTCCGAAATCCTAATGGTGACCCTCGAATTTGTAACAACCTGTATATTGAGGAGGTAATTTTACATAATTATTAAAATTTCAGGTTTGCCAGGCTACGCTGGTCCAAAAGGAGACATCGGTGATGAAGGTTTTGACGGCTTTCCAGGAGAACCAGGAAAACGTGGTGAAATTGGTCTTAGGGGAGATATTGGGCTTACTGGTTTTGCAGGTATTCCAGGAAGAAAGGGTGTTAAAGGAGAACCAGGAGAATATGGTTACGATGGATTTAAGGGAGAAATTGGAGATATTGGATTACCAGGTCTGCAAGGTTTTCCAGGCTTACCGGGTCGAGATGGGTTGCCTGGCCTTGCAGGCAGTAGGGGAGCGAAGGGTATTCGCGGAGATATTGGAGAGCCAGGATTGCCCGGATTTAATGGACCTGCAGGTAAGTTGCTTTTAATTCTCAATAAAATATTTGTTGATAATCGGCGGGTACCGTTATCAATCTATTAGGGGTAATAAGGATAAATAGTATCCAACAGAGTTAGATAAAGATAAACACAACTAGCAAAACATGTTAGTTCATAAGTTTTTAGTGTTCAACTACTACACAGTGTGTCCACGGAAGGAAATAGAATGTTTTTATTATTTTTAGGTATTTAAAAAAAAGATATTCTTAATAAAAAAATTACTTCATCCAAAATGCTTAAAGCTATAATAAAACTCGCATTAAGATATAGGTACAGAGTGACAAAATCGCGATGTTACTTCAAAAATAGAAAAAGTATATTTTAAAAGCTGCTTAATGAAATAGCATGAAAAAGAAATATAAAAGTACAATAAATGTTTTTGTAGCCTTAAATTGAGGGGAAAATTAAGTGTAAACTGGAAAAATGATTTTTTTTTGACTAATTTATGTAGGTAATAACACAAATAAGTAAAAATATATTTAACAAAAAAATAAAATTTTGATTATTTTTTCAGGCTATTTAAATAGGTAGTTACAAAAATATGTATATCTAAATTATTTGTGAAAATAACATCTTTATCATTTTAAATCCCTCTCCATGTCATAATGTCTTTTGTCTCTTTAACGCTTTTATTAAAAAGAAAATATTTATTTTTATAGTGAATTGTAAAAACATCGTTTTAAAGAGATTTTTTTAAAAACCTTAATTCTCCTACTAAACTAAGACCAATAGAAATAGTTATCTATTATACAAGAAAAAAAGTTTCTAGATTTTAGCTCAGGGTTTTGTTTCGTGCGTTCGCTTCGCGACCGTAGACAAAAAAACGAGAGGACTATATTTTACTTTGTGTTAGAAAAACAAATGATATTGTGCTTAATTGGTGTTATTCTATAATTACCACATTTTAGGTCTTCCTGGAGTCCCAGGTTTAGCTGGAAGACCTGGTTTTAAGGGTCGTCCGGGTCCACCAGGACCTAGAGGAAATCCGGCACCACAACCACCTTTGCCTAGCAGTCGTGGATTCTCTTTCGTAAGGCATTCGCAAGCGGAAATTATTCCAGTGTGCCCAAGAAATACTGTTAAGTTATGGGATGGATATTCTTTATTACATATTCATAGTGAGAAAAGAACACATGGTCAAGATCTTGGTAAGTATAGAAGTATTTAAATATGTATTAATAAATAAAATGTTTTTTATACTTTGGAATTGTAAATTAGGAATACAAGTATTGATAAAACTAGAAAATGGTTTAGGGGGAAGATAATCTCAATGTTTTGAATCAGTTGATTGGCATGTGTCATCATGGTCTTGTAGCTTTTTTGTGGCTTAATAGAAACGCTATTTTTCAAAAAAGAGTATACTATAAGCCAGTAAAATGTCTACAAATTCTTTTTAAAGATATTTCAAATTAAAAACCACCTCAGTACAGTTATTAATTCTTAGGCATTTAACTTAAATCTAAAAATCGAAATTTACTGATGTAGGAATATTCGCATTGGCAGCCGTAAAATATTGTCTTTGATAGATTATATTTGAGAGGGACTTAATTCAAAATACAACATTTGGTGTCCTCGTGTCCTCATTTATTGTAAGATGACTGAGACAACATTTTCCTTTTTTCATTAAGAAGCTTATATTTATAATATAAAAATATAAAGTTTTCTTAAAATCCAAGGGTGCAAAAACATCATTTAAAAGTTACTGCTGACCAGGGCATAATGAAAATTTTTAGCGTTATATACTTACAAAAAAAAGTAAAAACAAAAAAAATAAAGTACTAAATTCAGCTGTAATTTTCATATTTTTAAGGTGCGCCAGGCAGCTGCGTCCGAAGATTTAACACTATGCCGTACTTATTCTGTAATCTTAATGATGTTTGTGATTATGCTAACACCAACGACTACAGCTATTGGCTGTCTACAACTGAACCAGTGCCTATGACCATGACACCTATTTATGGCAATGACATACAAAAATATATTTCAAGGTAAATATATTATTTATTATTTTAAATATAACTGGAGTACGAGAGTTAATACTTTAAATAAGGTAACAAAATATGTATTTTCTGTGGATTTGCCAAGAATCTTTTTTAATGTTAATTATTAGACCTATTTTAAAGTTAGCTAAACTGATTTCTATGCTAAAAATTTTAATCAAAAAATTTTATAGGTGTTCTGTGTGCGAAGCACCTACAAGAGCCATAGCTGTTCATAGTCAAACCAGTGATGCTCCTTCTTGCCCAGTAGGATGGGATGAATTATGGATTGGATGGAGCTTTATGATGGTAAGATTTTAATAAACAGTAAATATTTATATTTGTTAGTCTTGTCTGCTGGAACACAACAAGACTCAACAAGACCAAATATTCATGACTATGAACGTTCAGAATAGATTCGCAAAATTGTTAACAAGTACAGACCACTTTGAGGAGCATTCTTACGAAGTCTAGACCGGACAATAACACATCTAATAACAACTGTATCTAAGATTCCCTGTGAATGTGATGAAGTATACGTTAGGGAAACAAAAAGACCATTAGAAATTAGAATAAAATGGAATACGGAACGAGGTAAAACATCGAGATCGGGACTGGCTGAACATGCGTGGTCAAAACACATAAACATACAGTGGTCAGAGGCCAAAATTATTCATAAAGAAGATCACTGAAAGAAGAGGAAATTTAAAAAAGCTGCTATGATTTTAAACAACAAAAAAGTATTTAGCAAGGCTGGTATTGACATACCAAATATCTGGCAGCCGTTGCTGAAGCGTGAAAAATTGGTCAAGCTTCAGTGTTTTATTATGTGTTTTTCAAAGTTTTTTATTATGTAAAAGTAGGTTTTCCTTCCAAAATATTCATCCTTTTTTAGTAATTACAATATGTAGCCCCTGGAAAACAAAAAAAGTCCATCACGTAAAACCCCTGCCTCAAAAGCAAGTGTGTAATAATTAATTATTAGTTAGTGAAATTGAAATAAATAAAAAGAAAATTGCGACATTTCTGCTTTCAATATAAAGTAGTAATGTACCATAAGGAACTACTATTGGACTGATTTTAATTATTACAAACTGATTTTTAGAAGGGTGGACATCTCTTGTTTTGATCAATTTTCATACGTTCATATTGATTTTTTACAAAGTCCAGTATTAATTAAAAACTATTTAACAGTGGCATAGCTAGGTCAGCAAGGGTCTGGGGCACAAAAACAAGTAAGGCACTAAATACAATGACAAGGATATAAAATACATCGACTAATTGACTAATTTGGACCAAGAAAAGTGACAACAAAAAAGGTCTTAACATCTTTACATTTCTCTTGTTCAATTTAGCTATTTTCTTACCAAGGCTCATCAAAAGTGAAATCCAGATCTTCACCTCTTTTCACCTACATTCACACATTTTTTTTTTACTCCAAGGGCCTCCCCTGAGCTTGGGGGCCCTGGGCTCTGCTCCGCCTAGCTCCATAGTAGCTACGCCATTGCTTTTTAAAGATGTTTTTGATAGAAATTATTTAAGGATTTTAAATATTGACTTAAAACGATGTTTGATTAAATGCGAACTTGGCCCTTTTTAAATGAAAACTCCTTAAATGCACTTGCTTAATTTTCTTTTTCAGAGTACTGATGGTGGAGGTGGCGGTTCAACACAATCTTTAGTTTCACCTGGTTCGTGTTTGGAAGAATTCAGAACCAAACCGTTCATTGAATGCCACGCACATGGCAGATGTAATCATTATGCAACTGCTCTTTCATTCTGGCTGGCAACTATAGATGAATATTCTCAGTTTAGAAAGCCGATTCCTCAGACTCTCAAATCAGGCTTCCTTACGACCAAAATCAGCAGATGTGCTGTTTGTCTAAGAAAGATGTAAGTTAATAAAATAGTATAATTAACAAACATTAAAAATACAGGCAAAATATTACTTTAACATTTATTCATTTTTTTATAAGACTCATTCTATTTATTGTATGTTTATATTTTAAAATACAAAATGGTTTAAATTAGCAAACTAGTAGCACACGCTTTTAAAATAAATGATTAGTTTTAAAAATATGGCCATCCGAATCTAAAAAATAGTAGATACCTAATAATTTCCATTTTATCTATGGTACTAAGCTTATTGCTTATTACTTAGAGCTGTGAATATAATGGAAATTTTAAAATACTTTTCAGATTGTGATGGTAGTCATTTCCAAATTCTAGAAGATACATATTAGATGTGGATTTTCTTAAAGCTCTTTAAAATTTCTTTTCAATTGTGAAACAATATGCAGGATCCTTCATTTAAAAAAATGCAGTTTTACTTTTAAAGCCTAACGATGACCATATTGAAAAATTGGATACACCCATACCATCATTTTATTAAAATTTTTTAAAAGATATTTTTAATGGTAATAAAATATACAGTGTGTCACATTCAAAAAAAGTATAACTTAAAAATCAGATTGCAAATTGTTTTTTTTCATATTTTATCTTAAAGAGCGTTAACATTTTTAGTTAATTTAAACTATTTTGTATTTTGACTAATAACAAAGTTACCAATGGCTAACACCTAACCCTGTATAATAAGTAATTTCTCACATTAACCAAAGATAATAAGTCACAGAAAAATAAAGAATTATCCACCAATAATAAGATTCAACTATTATGATTTTATGCAAAATAAGATTTTAAACATACAGTAGGACTAAATATTTAAGTTCATTTATACTTTGAAAAAATATTGTCAAAAATAATGTACAATTAATTTAAAGCTCCTTAAAGAACACAAAAATGTTCTTTGAATTAGGTACTCAGGTATGAAAGTTGAGCAGTTATGTATAACTTGATATCCTCTTTAAAAATAATTTTAAAAAATGAGTTTCTATTTAAAAAAATATATCGATAACGTTAAATTTAATTTTGGGGCATATTGTTTATATTTCAAACCCTTTCAAAAAGAAAAACGCGATTTAAAATAATAATCTATGGATGTAATAGTAGCCATAGTCATTACCCGTTGGGTGCGCACAAAGTACAGCTTTTGGTTCGTTCGGTTGAATGAGTCAAAATAATGTTAGTACTTTTTATGAAGTACTGTATGTAAATAACAGAAATTATTTTTTTATATACCTGAACAGGATTATAATTTATCTATTAAGGTAGATTCCTTTTCCTGCTCTGTACACCTAAGAATCTGCTTTTTAAAGCTAAAATAATTTATTTCTTTTTTCCAGACCAAGCAGACAAGATGTTCAACCACCTCCTGCTGCGTACAATGTACCACCTCGATACCCACAGAGGCAGCCTGGTACTCCAGGATACAATTATGGTCCAAATTATCCACAATATAGAAATTTAGCTAACAGAGATAGAGTTGTAGCACGAAGGCGCCGGCCACAATCACAATATCCAAGGCAAGGTTAAAAATTCCCTAGTTTTTTAGGAAAATTATTATAAATGGATATTGTACCTTTTTGGATTAGAAAACTCAAATAGATAATCGAAGTACTTTAAATGATTCTGTTATTAGTCTCTCAGTACTACATCACTGCCAAATTCTTTAAAAAATTACTTAAATATTTGTACTTCAATAACCAAATTGGCAAGGTATATAAAAAACCAAATGGTATGTAAGTATGTAAAAAGTCTCTAAGTGTGCCATTTTTCAAAATAGGTATAGTTATATAAGTGATAAGTATGTTGTGTGTTCTGTTATGGTATGTTTTGCTTATATACCCTCAATACCTACATTTTTCCCTCCATAAAAAAATAAGCAAAACATTAAGGCATAAAAATACACAAGTTCTAACTTGTAATATAAATGTAATTATTTTTAGGTTTTTTTATTTTTAAGGCTAGAATAATAAATGGTGATTCTTTAGCAATATTAATATTAATGTTCATAAATAACATGTTGTGTTCTAAAGCTTTTTGATAACTGTAATAAACTATATCAACGCTTTGTTTAACAAAGTGCAAATCCACTGCCATAAATAAAGCAATGTCCTGTGTAATATAAAAATAAATAAATTAAACTATATTTGTTAATACTTGTGTTTTATTTATAAAAATAAATAATCGCACAGCGAACAAAAATTAAATTTTTAAGAAAATTTCTGGGTTTAAATATTTTAGCACTCTATGTACAGGATATTTGATTTACGAGAAAAAACGGCATTTTTGTTTGCTTTCCCTGTATTTTTTAAAAAGTTCATGACAGCCAATCAAAGTATTTTAGCTCGGAGAATTGGAAAATCGTAATAAAAAATATTTACATGAAAAACAAAAGACTAACGTTATAAAGTTTTCCTTTTTAAAATGGAACATTTTTTTTATTATAACCTATTTGGATTCAATGGTCAATTCTTAGTGTTTTTAGTACTATATGTCTAACTTCAACTGTTTTTCAGATAGTGACGGTTAAACAGTCAGATTTTGGGCTTATATTATTTATCCTTTTTTTGTTGTTGTTGGCAGCACTTTAATAAGCGGAAAAAATATTACAGGTTCTTAAATTAAACCGACCTCAGATTTGTATCTGCAATGATAACAAAATTAGCAATAGTGCCGACTTCAGTTTGATCACCCTGTACAGGGTGGCGCCTTTTCAATGACCTTGCAGGGTATAACAAAAACTAAAAGAAGTAGAATAAATCTGATTGCACTATCTCATTTACAATTTTTAAAACAAACTCAATGGTAAAAGTAAATCATGGCCAACATGATTCATTTGAAGATATAGAGAGTTTTCAAATTTTGTCAGGTACTTGTAACTAGCTTGATATTAGAGATTTTAGGGATTTTTACGTAGAACTCAGTGGCGTACCTATATTTTTTCCATAGACTTTTGTTTTAAGGTTATAACACAAACTTGTTTTTTTAACACTCTGTATATTTTTTATGAGCTGAAAGGTCTCTTTGAAAGCTATATTTGATATATCTATTTCTAATAGTTTCCAAAACCATGTTAAATTAAAGATATCAAATATAAATTTGTTTTACAGCTTTTTAGGCAACCTTTCTATTGGTAATAAAATTTAAAGGGTGTTCCATTAAAAAAAACAAATTTGTGGTATAACTTTATAATAAAAGTAAATGGAAAAAATATAGGTACGCCACTGAACTTTACGTAAAAATTCCTAAAATGTTTCTATTTACATTTTTTGTCTATCTCTAATATCAAGCGAGTTACAAGTGCCTGACCAAATTGACAAAATTTGAAAACTGTTTTGTATCTCCAAAACGAATCAATGTAGTCATGATTTGCTTTTATAACTGAATTTGTTTTAATAATTTGAAATCAAAATTGCACAATCAGATTAGTTCGATTTCTTTTAGTTTTGACTTTACCTTGCAAGGTCAACGAAAAGGCGCCACCCGGTACATATTTATTTTATTTTTTACAAATAGTCCAGAACCCGTGAGCGACAGACCTTCGTTATTTTGTAAAAGCTAAAAGTTTGTCAGTGCATGCTCCCAACATAGGTTGACTATGAGGTTGAACTCATAGTGGTGTTGGCAGGTAACAGGTACCAAAGATTAATGAATTAAAACTTAACTTTCGTCATTTTGTAAAAGCTGAATTTCATACAGGATCAGCTAAATAAAATAGCACATAGGCAATGTACGGAAAAGAGACACTATTACGCGAATACCGGCATGTAAACATGAGGTGACTAATAGTGCTTGTTTTGTTATTGCATTACTGGCCGATATATTAATAACTCTTGCTTATACAGTATATGATACTTGGTGACCTACTAGAAGATATTATCTCAGTCGCCAGACAGTTTTGACAGTTGGCAGACAAACATTTTGGTGTGTCCAAGGAAGTCCAATATATCTGTTATTCAACAAGATACGACAAAAAGTCTCAAATAAGAGTTGTATAGGGTAGTCAAATAGGCATGTCCTAAAAATATTATAATGTATACAGTGTCCCAAAAAACAATTAAAAAAAAATGACCTTACAGCAATAACTTTCTTTTGGGACACTAACGGTCGTATTCGCCAAGCTCTTACTAACCTTATCAGACTGATAGCAGCTAATGCCAATGCTTTTGGCATTGGCATTAGCTGCTATCAGTCTGATAAGGTTAGTGAGAGCTTGGTGAATACGACTGTTACTTCACTATATAAGACTGTCCACGGATGAGGTTTACAAGAGGACAAGTGAATAAAAAAAGTTATTTTTCGAAAAAAGGTTATTCTTGATAAAAAGTTTTGTTTGTAAAAAAATATTATTTGCGGAGAGAATGTTGATTTTTTATACAGAATATGCAGAAACATGATTTTTCTCCAGTAAACTACCATTATTTTTAATTTTTAAGGAAAATATCATTAAGAAAACAGCATTTCTTTATTTATTTTACATCGGTTTTAAAAAGTTTTACAAACTGATTTAGCTGTTCTCAAAAAGAAAATAATTTAAATTTTTGCAATAAATTATATTACCGTTGTAAAGACATTTCAAAGAGGTTTAACAAAATACCACATTTGATATACAGGGTGTCCGCTAATTAAAGAAAAACCAGTGAGTCCTTATGCCAAAATAGTAATATTTAACCAAACATACCTATATCCAAAAGTTGATAATAAGGAAGATACAGGGTGCCGAAGTAAAAAAAAAACATTCTTTTTCCATAATTTTTGATATCTTTTGAATATTTTAGTGAGACTCGGTCTATAAGGGTTTTTGACATAACCTCTTCAGATCTAATATTAATTTTTAGGTGTAAGTCAGAGGAGGCTAGCTACTCTCTTTAAATTTAAAACGTCTGAACTTCTTTGTGCTATTCTGTATGTTCCATCCAAATAAAACAGTAAACTCAACTTTACTTCCCACACAAAAAAGGTATACTTTGTAAGAATGGCTCCGAGCAACGGTTTTTAAGATATTTGCATTTAAGTGGTTTAGTGCAACCAAAAAGCATATGGAAGAATACCTAAATCGTTCGTTAATCGTGAGGCAGTTGTAGTTATAAATAATACGCTGTTTTACTTATGTAGATGGTACATACAGTGTAGTACAGGGCGTGTGGGCAAAATTGGGCGTTTTTATTGGCTATCTCAGTTATTACTGGAATTATCAAAAAAACCGATGTAGGTGTTATGGGCTGTATTTGGAGAAACTAAAAATGGCATAGTTAGAATTTTAATAAAATTCATTTAACAGATACGAGGGGAAATTGAAAAATTGTCGTTTTTGATTTTACCCTATATATCCTCTAATATAAAAAAATAGCCAAAAAATCCTAGAGACAATTGTTGTAGAACTTTTTACGTAGAATCTACAAAAAGTATTTGATTTTTATACAGGATGGCGTTACAAAGTTACGCCGCGAACTTAATGTTTTTTTATGGAACACCCTGTATATTTTTAAACCAATGAATAATTCTTGTCATTACGATTACAAATATATATAACATCGTATTATTATCTTTTGTAGTTTTTTAAATATTTGAATTTTAATATTTGTTTTTGAGCGTACCCCGTATAAACACCATTCTTTACAATAATATTTGAAATTAAAAATAATAACCGACATTTATTCTTACATATGTAGTACATGCTCATTGCTTATCACTAAAAAGTTTGTTTTTTTTTAATATAATTATATAAAAATAAACCTCTTCTAAGCTGTTAATATAAAATTATTTTAAAATTTAAACATACTAAATTTGAAATATGTTACCAAGAACGCTAAAATACAAAAGAATATAACCTCTTTTAAAAAATATGCTACAGATTAGGAGGCTTAAAAAAAAGAACAAACAATGATTTTACACCTAGTAACTTAATGGTATCATCCTCATATAACCACCTTTAAGAAGTTAGAAGACAATTTAAAAGAATTTAGTTCCTTTACAAAACCACACATTTTTTTATTGTAATTATATTTTTTAAAGCATATTAAGGTTAGGTAAAATCATAAAAATATTCTAATTACTACAATTAATTTATTATTTTAAAATTTTTAGTGTAAATGAAGGTGTTTATATGGGGTACGGTCAAAATCAAATATTAAAATTCAAATAATTAAAAAACTACAAGAGATAATGATACAATGTTACATAGATTTGTAATCGTAGTAACAAGGGCTATAAATTAGTACAAAATATACAGAGTGTTCCATAAGAAAATCATCAAGTTGGCATCGCAAGTTTTTAACGCCACCCTGTATAAAAAATCAAATACTCTCCGTAGATTCTACGTAAGAAGTTCTACCAAAATTGTCATTATAGTTTTTGCTAATTCTTGTATTAAAGGATATATAGGGTAAAATCAAAAATGTCAATGTTTCAATTTTCCCTCGTATAAGTTTTTTAATAACTTTAGTAATAACTAAGCTTGTCCATAAAAACGCCCAATTTTGCCCACCCTGCACAAAAACATTTAAATAGTGTAGATAGTCCCTCTAATTCACACATAAAACTTAATATCAGATCTAAATAGCTCATGTCAAAAAACTTCTAGATACCAAGTTTTATTATAATATTCAAAACGTATTAAATTTTTTTTTACTTTGATACCCTGTATCTTTCTTATTATCAACTTTCGGATATATTATGTAGGTATGTGTGGTTAAATCTTAATATTTTGACATAAGGAATCTGTGGTTTTCTTGTGTACCATCAATTAGCGGACACCCTATATTTAAATTTTTATAATAAAATAAACTAAAATACTGTCATAATTTGCTATTCAAACATCTGCTCCCTTACAAACTTATATAAAACGCAATTTTCCAGATGTAAACGAATATGCTCAAGGCATTGTTGCCAAATTATTAAGTTCAATACAATTTTGTATTACAATTTTCATTGATCAAAAACTTAATTCTTAATTAATTTTCTAAATGTCAAACTTGTTAAAAAAAAAACGTTAGTTTACTCTTGGAGGAAAATCCCTGTATACAAGATTCTCTTCGTGAATCATAATTTTTACAAGCAGAAATTTTGATCAAGAATAGATTTTTGTCCAAAAATTATTTTTTTATCCATTTGTCCTTTTGTAAACGCCAACTGTAGACAGTCTGTATAGAGGAATTTTTACAAATTAAATCAAAAGTATGGGTTATACAGTGTGTTCCGCATATCATAAATACACCTTAAAATCTCAGTTATTGTATGTTGGAAAAATAAAACATTTGGCACAGTGAATATATTTTATTTATCAGTTTGCAGCGTTGGGTGGAAGGAGAGTAAAAGGTTTTATGTGGGAAATATATATTAAGGCTTATATTAGATACCTTTTTCTTTAGAAATATGAATATTTAATTTTTGTAACATTTAATCAGCACCAAAACTTCAAGAAAATCATATTATTAATAGCTAAAATTCATGAAAAACGGGTCACAATGTGCATATTAAAAAACGAAAACATTTAATATTTTTTATTGGATACTTAAAAACAAAGTAAAATGAGTTTTTAGAAGATATTTACAAATATTTAAATATACATTATTGCAGTCAAACGTTTACTGTAGCTTAATTTTATATTTTTCATATCATAAATATCTAATTAAGATAGAACCGCTAGTAGGTTATTTCCATAAAAGTTCACCACAGATAAAAAAAAATGGCACAATAAAAATGATTTTTCCTACAACCACATGTAAAAATGCCTTATATCACACTAGTGTTGCAAAGTACTTTACAACACTAGTGTAATATATGTTATGATGTCATTCAAAAGATTGTATACATGCCTTACGCCAGCCAGAACAAAAATAGGAGTTATCAGGCTGTTAATTCGAATTACATTGAAAAAACCATGCAATATTTTTCAAGTAAGGACCTTTTTAAATTCTAAAATGATAAATGTTATACAAAGCTACTAAGTAGGTGATTTTTGATATAAAAATATTGTCAAACAGTATAATATACCGCAGTGGGGAAACATATATATCACCCTAGTGTTGCAAAGTTTTCAATTGTTTTCTTATTTTTCTGTAAAGACAAACAAACTTAAAATTTAGTTTTTGGGTCATAAATTGCAGTCGTAGGAAAAATAGTGTACATTACTCATGTAAAAATGACTTTCTTACACTCATGTGTAATATTCCCACACGTATGAAATTAGTCATTTTAATCACTTGTAATGTAATATACTATTATATTTCTTATACTACTTCCCTCTTAAAATTCCTATAATTTAGAAAAACTGCAAAATGCAAGGGTCGATTTTATCCAGTTAAGTTGGACTTTTTCTTCTTAAAAACCAAACGAGCTACAAAAACATTCAAAAGTAAAAAATCTGTATTTCTACTTGCTTAATTAAACAAAGTATTACAAAACTGCACAAAATTTAGTATTCAATGAGGTACCACTCGAGACGCCACTGGACTCAATAAATTAGTAGTACAAGTAACACCACCAAATTATTATAAAATTGGGTAAAAGATATTTATTATATTTTTTATTTTATAAAAAAGTACATTTTTTTAACGTGCATATATCTTGAGAATTAGGAATTAGCGCACTATTGTCCATATAAAAGTATTCTCTTTAAACTATTCAAAGAATTATAAGGGGAATCTAATGTCCATCCTAATTTACATCCGATATATAATAAATTTAAAAAGGCAATATATCAATGGCAAAAGTACACGTCATGCTAACTCGATGTGACTTTCAGTGTGTTGAACAAAACAGGTAGAGATTAGACAAAGAAATGCCTGCATGTAAACATTCCAGATAGGATGACGTATCGGTTTCGCTTTGTTGTTGCTTTAGACGCGTTCTTTCCAAGCATTTGTAAAAATTTCTATGAACATTTTAAAGTGGCACAACGTGTATATTTTTTGGCTATTAGGAATATAAATAAATGATAATATATAGGTTACAGAAATAACCTGAAAAACAAAGTACATACAAGGTGGTCAAATACAATAGTACCACTTTTAATGGAAAATTTCCTTAAGCTTCAATTTGTGATATTAAAAAGGAAACAATCGTTAAGGTTTAGTTTAAATAAAATAAAATTTATATCATTGGCTTACTAATAAATTTATTTATACAATGAAAAATATAAACAGTAAACATTTAACAAGTAACTTGAGAATAGAGGGTCTTTCAATAGGAGTGATAGTTTTTCAAATAGAGATTTTCCCGTTTTTAGTCCATATTTTTTAATTTCCATATTAGGTATAGATTGCAGTTTTATGATGCAGCGTCTGACTCCTCTCGATCGGTTGGAAGTAATGAAAAAATATTACCAAAGTGGTAGCTTTTTATCGCTTTGTCAATGAGAATTTTGTTCTTTATTCGAGTTTATACGATTATTCACTCGGGAATTGGGTTGCCATCATTCGTACTCGGCGCGGGTTACACGCCGCACTGTGGAAACGTTTAACCGTGAGTTTTAACGTAAAGTTAAATCACGTTGAAACTTTTCCACAGTTTGACTTATAACCTGCACTGAATAAAATGTGGAGTAGCCACAACCGAGCTACCACTTTGGTAATATTTTTTACACTTCCAACCGATCGAGAGGAGTCAGACACTGCATCATAAAACTGCACATATACTAAATAAAGTGAAATCTAGAAATTAAAAAAATATGGATAAGAAACCGAGACACCTCTATTTGAAAAACTATCACTCTTATTGAAAGACCCTTTATTACCTATTAATATAAAAATGACTACATTATCACAACACCCTAGTTCTTTATTCAAATAATCTGTATTCTCACACATCTCAATATTTCACAGAAATTATTCATACATATTAACTTTTTAATCCACAATTATTTGGCAAATCCTTTATTTAGTTCCACTGTCGTATCTGTAAACTGCAGGTGACTATCTATTATTTGAAATAATTCAGCTGGTTGAGGAATTCTGCCACTTTCCAGTTTTGACCAAATAGGAACATCATTTAAATAAATTTCAAATGCCCCTGATGCTAGTAATTGTCCTTCGATTAGATTACATAGGAAGAATAGCATCATACAAGCATAAATTTTGTTTTCTACACACCACTGCCACCATGAAGGTTGTGGCTGATTAAAGTAGTCAAAAACGTTGACTCCCCCAAGAATACACATAATCGCAACCATTTTGAGAGTTCCCTAATAAAAGAAATGTTACAGTGATATAAAAATTTGTAATAACACAGGTCCACAAAATAAAAAAAGTGGTCTGTGCTGCGTATCGGACAAAGATTTTCAAACATCTTTTTCTCAACATGAATCTCAAGTCAAAACTGGGGCTCAAACTTTGCTGGTGCTAAGAAGAATGGGGTATTATGTGGCACCTCGTTTAAAAGGCCCTTTGATACTCAACTCAACTTTGATTTTGAAAATCAGCGGAACCATTCCAGACTTAGAACCATTAGAAATTTGGCTTAAATACTAAATAAACTGTGCGGTTTCAATGCGAGTGACTTGTAAGTCTAGAACGGCTGGGCTGAATTTCAAAAACAAAGTGGCGTTAAGTAGAGTATCAAAAAGCCTGTAAAACAAGGATCTACATAACCCCCGTTCTATTTGAAAAAAATTTAGTGCCCCCTTAGCACCAGTAAGAGGCCGTCCATAAATTACATGTTACGGTGTTTTTTTTTAATTTTTCGAACCCCCCTCCACTCCCCTGATGAGATTTGGTGAGAGTTGCTCAATCCCCACACCATGATCTCACGTGTGTTTTTCATATGTAAAGAAGCACTACTTTTAAAACCGAATATTGATTTTGTCATTGAAATAATTTTGAATAGCAAAAAAAGGTCTTCGACCCAAAAGGTGACACTGAATCACAGGATACATTTTTTTCCTGGGAGACTTGCCCAAATGTAGTGACTTTTTTTTCTGTTTCTAGAGGAAGAAAAATGGCGTGATATTTACACAGATCCCCCTTCCCTCACGGTGAGATTTGCTGAAATTCAACTGGGCCCCCCTCCTAAATGCCTCACGTAATTATAGACCACCCTAGCAGTTTGGCCCTCCATCTTAATTCTTCAGATTCATGTTCAGCAGGAAAAAATACGAGAAATTTTTTTTTTTGTCCAATACCCAGCAAAGACCACTTTTTTAATTTGTGGACTTATGTAATCATAGGTGCAGTGGCGGTTGCAAATAAACTTAACTAGAGGCAAGAAATATACATAATAAAACAATGCTTTTACTAATTTAGGTAAGATATTGAAAAACCTATTACCATAAATTTACTATATAATTAAATCTACATGAAATGTTTTACAAATAAATATTTTTTAAAGTTAATATTCTACCTAATCAATATGCAAAAGAAGAAGTTATTCAAGGATGCTTTATTTTCCTTGCATGTGGTTATTTTTACGTGAAATGGCTGATTAGTTGTCTACAAGGTTTGGTCAAAAATATAATTTTTGCTTAAGAGTAAAGTACCTGTATTATTGCTACTATCGAAAATTGTTATAAAGAAAAGATGTTTAGAATTAAAAATTATTTTAAAATATGCAATTTTGTTGCAAGATAAAACTTTATTATATTTTTTTCTGCGAAAAACGTAAAAATTTAGGTTTGAGCATTAGTGCAGTATACAGGGGGTCCCAAATCTATACATGAAATAACTTCGCCCCTGTACAAGATACAAAAACAAACTTAATATAGGAAATATTTATGTGGATGCACGTTTTTTATTGATGGTACCAGTTACTAAACTAGGTGTCTTAAAAACAGAATTTTTACTGTCAAGTAGGTTTTTTCAAATGAAACATCCTATAAATTTTAAAAAATTTGACTCTGACACACTATATGTCAATTATTGCTTGTTTTTAATATATCAACAGGATGCTGATATACTCATTAACAATTAAAAGTGAAGAAAGAAAATAATATTGTGGTTTCAATTATTTTCAATTAATTCGGTCACTGTTAGAATGACAAATAATATAATAACATTTAATTAATTACCTTCTATCGAGCCTTTCATTGTAAGAACTACTAATAGGTAAGGCATCTATTTAGTTAATTTTAGATACATATTTACTTACTAAACCTAAAAACCAGTCATAATTGACAAATTGATGTTTTATCTTTAGTGCAATTAAGTAAATATGTGTCTAAAATAAAATAAATTGGTGACATACACATTAGTAGTTCTTATAATGGAAGGTAATTAGATACATGTTATTATATTATCTGTCAGTCTGATGGTGACAGAATTATTAAAAATAATTAGAACCAAAATATATTTTTTCTACCCTTTTAATTGTTATTGAGTGTATCAGCATATTGCTGATATCTCAAAAACCAGCAATAATTGACGTATAGTGTGTTATATATATTTGATGTAGAATTTAAGTATCAAAATTTGTTAAACTATACAGGTTGTTTCATTTTAAAAACCCACTTGACAACGAAAATTATGTTTTTAAGACACCTTGTATATTAACTAGTACTGTCAATAAATAGAGTGTATCCATAAAAATAATATTTCTTTTAAGTTTGTTTTTCTATCTTGTACAGGAACAAAATTATTTTGTGTATAAATAAAGTTGAGGCACCCAATATATTTAATACTTATAAATTTTATATGACAATTCGTTAAAAACCTTCTTAAATTTCCTGTTATCAAAACAGACACAATGTAGAATGGTTTAAAGTACAAACATAGATAAATGTTTATCATTATTGCAGCAAACAAAATATTTAAAAAAGGTTTTTCTTGGAAATATATAAAACTGCATAATAAAAAGATATTTTTAATTTTAGGCAGCTTTTCATATTAGCAATAGTACAGGCAGTTTATTCTTAACCAAGAATTGAATTTTTGGCCATACCTCGTAGATGAATAATACAATTTGATATTTGCCTTTTACATTTTGGATCACTCAGAACTTAAAAAAATCTGTTGTTTTTTAAATTAATAATTAAAAAGTTTCTTATATGATCCCAACTATATATATATATATATATATATATTAATAAAAATATATTTGTATAGATCAACAATTAAAAAAATCTACAAATACTTACAATTATTCGAACCAAAAGCATATAAATTCCAGGAGGTTCATAGTTGGCTCCCGTAACAAGAATAAAATTGTACTTCTGATTTATAAGCTGATCATATTGATTAAACATCTTTGCATATCCGCAAGAATAACTAAAAATTAAAAATATTTTTAACAGATTTAATTTGCAATTGTTACTTTTAAAAGTTTTCATTTATATCAGTACTTATACATATTTATTAAAATCCATATTATTAATGATAGAAAATGTACATAGAAAATGCCAAAATGACTTAAAACAGTAAAAATTCTTAAAACTTTTGAAGAGAAAACCTTCTACTAATACCTGCAAAAGACGATAACATAACATGGAAATTAGGTTTTTTTTGTGTCTATTAAATATAAGTACTTCTTAGAAATTCATTTACCCTACTGTTAAGATATATAAAATGATAAAAATAAATAATAAATATAACAAAGAAGTTCCACCATAAAAACACTATAATGTGAGGTAAAAAAATAAAATAAAAAGGTTTAAAAAGATAAAATACTTTTGTTCAATTATCCTAGCAGTTTAGGAAGGTGTTAACTTACTTTTATAGTACCACAAAAAGATACAAGAGTTGTTTCACACTTTTAAAATAACTTGACCCAAACAAATTCATTTTGTTTTTAGTTTACACAGAAGAAAACTCTGATAACATATCTTTAACCATTTTTAAACTTTAATATTTCATAACTGGTAAAAATAAGTTAACACCTTCTTGCACTAATAGCTTTAATTGTGGACACTGACATATAAAAATATGTGGAAATTATTTACAAACCAGAAGCATCACCGCTTTTAATGAAATTTGGTATACATACAAATCATTTCATTTTGAAGATATCAGGGTTGGGAAAATAAAAAGCCACTGGCTTTTGTGGGTAAAAACCACTATAATTTTAAACAAAAAGCCATCAAACAAAAATCTATACAAAAGTCCAGTAAACAAACTTTTTTAACGGAAATACATAATTTATTAAAAACATAAAAATAAAACAGTACTTATTCTAGAATATGGAAATAACATAGATAATGATAATACCCAATAATTTTACAAGTTTGGGAACTCTCTCTGGATGAAGCCTGTTTTTTAAGTCATTTCAGACAAATCTATAAGTATTAAATATTGTCTACAAAAAAGCAAATGTTGCAGGACAACTATGGAGAAGTACAAAAATCTGTCATTTTAATTAAATTATTATCTTTTTTATTAAATAAATAAATTTAGATTTGACAGTTTGCCACTACTTACTATATGCTGGAATACTGTTTTATACATAAGTTTCAAACAATGATTTTAGAATACAGTTTAGTGTCATTTATTGGTAATGGCAGGTAATTTTGTATGAAATCAGTAGATCATCATCATCAGATCCAAAGACATATTTTTGACTGCCGCCAATTTGCTAATTTGTCTATTTGATATTAAAATTTGAGGTGAGGATGGTCAAAAATTCAGAATAACACAAAAATCCTTCAAAACACAAAAAATACAGAAAGCTAATACAAAAAGCCAGAAATCCAGCCACCACTATACAAAGAGCCGGTTTTTTGCCAACCCTGCAAGATATCCATCATAAAACTTAAAATGCAAGTTTACCTTATTTTCACTATATCCTCCCTTCTTTTTGCAAACAATTTTTTATTTAAGAATAAATTAGTACTAAATAGGTATTTGATTTCCACCTGTAAAAATCCCATTTTTCTATTTATTTTACCCATTTTATCCATAAAATTGTAAAGCGCCATGGTTACAGTGACTGAAATGATTAAAAGTGAAACATTTCAATTTTATGGAAAAAATGGGTAAAATAAATAGAAAAATGGCTTTTTTAAAGTGAAAATCAAATATTAAGTGCCAATTTAGCGGAAAACTCAGAATTGCGTGCAAAAATAAGGGGAAACATGTTGAATTTAAGTTAGTTGTATATTCAAGATTGATGATGAATAGCTGAAAATGAAACAAGTCTGAAAAAATCTATTAGATTCGTGATCAGTGCCCTTAAAAACCCTGTTTAGTAAATTTCATTAAAATTGATGATGCTTCCAGTTTATAAGCAATTACCAAATATTCTTACTCATTCAGCAATTAGTATTTTATTTATTATTCTTATTAAAATAATAAGTATTTAATACAAATAGTTTTTGAAATTCTAAGTACATGATACCAATACTTATGGGGAACATACTAGTACTTCATACAAAATAAATAAATGGCTGTCCTGGCTGAATATATACCTAATATTATAATAACGCCAAACTAAGAATAAAAAATTGTTAGATACTAAAGCCAGAACAATCCAATCCTATTTAAAAAATAATTAATAACAACCCAAGAAGTAAATCAGATCCATTAGCCCTGATAATTAGGACTTCTGCTATTGAAAATTACGAGGAAAATTATATGTTAAAGCACTTTTTTTGTGGGATGATGCGGCCTGGTTCTCAACGCTTTATATTCTTTTCTACCACTGACTGACCAATTCTCTCAATATTACTTAGTCAATAATTAAATAAATAAGCAATACATAAAATGGTTTTATTCAATATGTTCTAATAGGTGTTTCGAAAGTGGAATTAAAAGAAATATAGCCAAATAAATTAATTAAACAAGTATACAGATAACGAGTAATCTAATTAAATACTGAAAATCCCATTAGCTTACCAATATAAGAATTTCAAGGTAGGAGCTCCAACATTTTGGCTAATTTTTGATATTGGGATATCATCGTTTGCTAAACTATTGCTATTATACGATAGAAGTACAAGTGCACAAATTATTACTAAACATGATAACCCTGTCAGTTTATTTACTGTAGTCATAATTTTAAAAGTATAGTACAAAATAAAGAAAACAATACTTCGATCGTGTTGAATTCACAAGACTTTTAAAATTGACACTCAGACACTGACAACTGATGACATTTTTTCTTTAAATTTTTAAGCCCCATTCATATTCAAACTTGGTTGGACTTAAGCTGAGCCACGCCACATTAAAATTTCAAAATATGATCATTCAAGCTTATCTTAAGCCGGCTGTCCATGAGAGCGGTTTTCCAACCGAGGATGATAAATTCAGCGTTGTGATTGGTTAGTGCAAATTTAAAATGCTTTTCTCGCCAATCACATCGCTGAATTATCATCTGCGAGCGGAAAACCGCTCTCATGGACAGCCGGCTTTATAGTTTATATTTAGTGATGGCAAACCAATGCAGAGTGCCACAAAGGCACTGAGGTAAAATTTTGGGCACGCGAGTGTCATGATCTGTTTTTTTTTCTGTGAATAGTACACATCGACCGAAAGGGGCAAAGATGAAAGTTTTAAGTAGAATACCTTTTTTGGTCTTCAAAATTTTTATTCACTTAAAAGTGTTTTGTGGCACGCATAGGTCAGCATTTTACATTTTATGTACAAAAATGGCACGTTGATATGAAATGGTTTGCCATCCCCGGTTTATGTTAACCACTGACATTAGCGGATAGGCCGTAATTTGTAAAGATCATTAAGGCTGGGTATGATAAAAGTGTCGGTAAACTACGCAAACAGGATGAAGATTAAAAATTTTAAATTAAGGCAAAAAATTTTAATTTCTTTAAAAACCTTTTTATCTTAAGCTTAAGGGATACTGGAGGACGAAATCTCAAGTTAAAACATAAGTTATAGGAATAACTAGATATTTCTAAAACTTTTATTTTAGAAATCTAAAGTTTAAGCCGAAATACCGGGGTATACACGGTCATGCAAACCTGAAACGCATTTGCATAAAATGTCATGTCAAATGAAGCTTTTGATACACACGATTCAGATGTACCTGTCAGTTCAGCGTCAGTTTTGGCAGCTGGTGGTGTGATCAACTTGAACATAAGCGTAATTCAGCGAAAATATTTTTTATTTTTGTCAATGTATTCATTACTTATAAGCTTCCAAAAGCATGGATAACCCTGGTACATATCTATAAAATCACGTATTACATCTTCCTGGAGCCAAAGAGCCATTTTTTTAACTCATAACCAGCAATATAACCCCGTAAACGACGTTCCTAAACTGAGCGGTAACTGACATGCCCTATACATGCACAAGTTTTCATGACGCGCGGCCCAAAAATCAAACTCGGACATCCAGTCGCATGCCAAGCCAGATGTGGCAGTTTTGCATGGCCGTGTATACCCCGCTTATGCGACATATTATGGCCCTCCGCGCTATTCTTGACCATGGTCAAAAATAGCGCCGCTCGATTCCAGGATGGAACGTTTTGGAGTGATCAGGGCCGTACGCAGAAAGTGCTTTTCGGGGAGGGGAGCAAAAAGGTGACAACAGTGCCGTTGTGTAGACAAAAACAGATCTAAGTATTCGCGGGGCCCCCTTTTGCCGTCAAAAAGTTAAGGAAAAACAGGCTTCCACCTTTAAATACAAACTCTTTTCAGTGTTATTCAATACACATTAAATATTGGCAAATATGTACCTGCCGAGGCTTCTTTTATGATACATAACAATTGAAAAACAAAAAAGGTTCCCCTACCTTACAATACTGGCATAGGCAAACATGTACTAGCAAGGCATCAGCGGCTGGTGATGGCCAATTTGGTGGGTCAACCCGCACCATAGGTAAAAATTAATTTTTAAAATTTTAGTTGGACGTTGGCCCCCTTAATTATTATAAGTAATTACTCCATGTGGTGATAATATGTTAAATAGTAAAACTAAAAACGGGTAGGAGTCATTTAATAGACTGTAATAATCAACAATTTAAAAAATTATTAGTATATTTATTTTAACAATCGTGCCCCACCACCGATTTCGCCATCACCAGAGCCGCTGCTGCTGCAAGGCCCTTTTCGGTCCCTACCCTCCCCCATTATTTATTTATGTCCATGTCCCACATTTCATACCTTATAACTTAAGGACTCCTTGCCGCGTGGCCCCTCCAGGAGCAATGCCGTAGGCGACCGGCTACGCCACCTACGCCAAGCTACGCTACTGGTGACAACCAAAAAATAAATAGGGGATCCCATCACGTATAAGTAAATAAAGCGGCTTAGGTTGCCGCCTCCAGCAAACAACCCATTTTTACGAAGTCTTTTGTGGGTTCCTGGGAGGCGTACGGCTCTGGGAGTGACCATTTTGGCGTCGCTGTTTGGACGTCAAACCAACTTAATGAACCACTCACCAGCAGCCATTTTGAATCCCGTAATATCCATCATCAAAGTGGAAAATCAAATTAAATCTTATTTTTACTATATGCTCCCTTCATTTTGCACACAATTCTTGATTTTAAGCTAAAGTGGCACACAATATTTAATTTTCACTTTTAAAAACCCATTTTTTTACGTATTATAACAGCTTTTTTAAAATTAAATTGCATAGCTTCAATTTTAATTGTTTTTAATTATAGTGAATGCGCCGAAACAGTTTGATTCATGGCTTGCTGCGTCTTTAAAGAAAACCTTCGCAATTTATTTGAAAATTGGTGTAAAATACATGGAAAAGGGGTTTTAAAAGGTAAAAATCAAATATTGTGGGCCACTTTAGCTTTAAAAATAGTGTGTAAAAGAAGGAGGAATATAGTAAAAATAAGATTAGGTTGATATTCCACTTCGATGATGGATATCTCGGGAACAAAACATTACCGAAAAAAGAAATCTGTTAGATTTGATGTGATCAACGACCCAAAAAACCCATATGTCAAATTTCGTCAAAATCTGAGTTGCTCCCATTTTCTAAACAATTAACGGAGTTTATTGCAAGTCAGAGTGGCGTTCCAGTGACGCAAATAGAGCGCTCCCGAGTAGCTCAGGAGCATTTCGTTCTACTTTATGGCGTTCCAGTGACGGAAAGTGTTATGCACCTGAGCTACTCCCTTTTTTCTTTCCCCTTGCCTCTCATGCACCACCACTCTTTTGGTTTTTGTGCTTCAAACGTGTTTTTTATGGTTAAGGATGGATTTTTAAAATTATTTATTTAAAATGGAATTAGATATTTAAAAGAAATTATTATTATAAAGCCAAGAAAGGTTAAAAACAACGAAATTTTAAAATTTCTTAAAGTATTTCTCTTTCCTTGTCGAGGATGCTGCTTCCAGTGACTAACTTTTAGAGCAGTTCAAGCCCTGGAGCGTGACGCACAAACATTTTCGTCACTGGAAAGACCCTCTGATAGATTAAACGGTGTCATTAAAAAGTCTCCGAAGCAGTGGCGTAGTTAGGGCAGCAGGGACCCTGGGACAAAAAAGTAAAGTGGGCCCCTAAATATTTGAATAGCAAAAAAAAGTTTCTATTATTTTTTAGGTTTCTTTCACTCCCCACTTTTTTTTTATCCATCCTCATTCATATTAACAAGAAAAATATTTTCTGTCTGTGCATGGAATCCGGACCAAAAATAAATTACGGTTCCGGTTCAGCTTCAATTGCGGCTTTAGAAACAAAATGTCAAGTTGTTGAACGCAACCCAATGTTACCAACAAAAGCCCTGCTAAAGCACTTTTTTGTTTTATATGTCAATGTCATCTTTGACTTTGACTCGTTTTCATACGATTTTTTTCTTTTTAGGCTTGGCTTAACGCAGGCCTGTTTGTAATTCAAGTAATTTTGGTGTCCCATTTTTGAATAAAATATGGCTTCAAGATCTGCGGCAGCAAGACGTCCATTAGAAAGTGAATCGACTCCACCGACCATTGACTATGTTCAAGCAGATGGCTTGGTAAGTTTTTAAAAATTGTAATTTTCCAACCTAATCTTTGTTTTTGTTATTAGGCTGTAATGAAAATTGTTAAACACTGCCATGAAGAATCTACTACTAATATGGACATTGCACAAGGAGCTTTACTGGGTTTAGTTGTAGAAGCCCCAAATTCAAGGGAGACCCGGTTGGAAATAACGAACTGCTTTCCATTTCCTAAACAAACTGATGAAACAATGGATGAAGAAGAATATCAACTTGCGATGATGAGAAGATTAAGAAGGGTTAATGTTGATCACTTTCATGTTGGGTGGTACCAGAGTGCTGATGTAGGTAATTTTTAAGCCTACCATTATTAGAGTCACAGTTTCACTACCAGACTTCAATTGATGAGTCTGTTGTAGTAATTTATGATACACAAAAGTCTTCCAGAGGCTTTTTGACTCTTAAAGCTTATCGTTTAACACCTCAAGCTATTGAAATGTACAAAGAAGGTGAATTCACTCCAGAAGCCTTGTTGAAGCTTAAAGTGGGTTTTGAGAATTTGTTTACTGAGGTCCCATTTTACATCAGAAATTCTCCAATGACAAATATTATGATGTCAGAGCTAGCAGAAATGGTCCCAGAAGAGGAAGGATCAAAATTCTTAGATTTAGGTACTGCAACAGTTTTAGAAAACCAGCTAAGATGTTTAATGGATAGAGTAGATGAGCTTAATCAAGAAGCCATCAAATTTAATAGATACCAACAACTCTATAGTAGACAGCAGCAAGATAAGCACCGGTATCTTCAAAAGAGAGCTCAAGAAAATGCAGCCAGGGCTCAAAAAGATGAACCTCCTCTTCCTGAAGAAGATATTAACAAACTGTTTAGGCCCCATCCAGTTCCACCTAGGTTAAACCCTATGATTATTGCTGGCCAAATAAACACTTACAGTCAATCTATTTCTCAGTTCTGTTCTCAAAGTTTAGCGAAGCTATACATCACACAAGCTTTACAAAGTGCTAAAGAGTCTACTTCCAATAAATAATAATTTTTTAAATTATAAATATTTTGGAATATACTCTTAAAAGGTCAATGCGTGCTTTTATTTACAATAATTTTTACTTATTTTTATGACCACATGCTTTAAACTGTAAATCCTGTAAAAATACAGTTTTGCAGTAACCAAATTATAATTAAATAAGGTGCAAATGTGTCTGTTATTAATAAGTTTGTCCAGTCCAAAATACAAAATTGTTTAAAGTAGCGAACACACAACCACATTTGCATGCTAGTATTTGCTTTTCATGCAAAGTTTTTGCATGACTGTATTCCATTTAGGATTAAAGATTATAAAAGAAAATGACAATTGTAATGGAAAACCCTGTTTATTTTATTATTATTTAAAAGATCTTAAATAGCTTTAAAAAAGTCCATATATGTATATAGATACCCAATTTTTGAGTTTTGGAAATTTGACTATCCTCAGGAGTATAATTTAAATGAAACACCCAGTATATTAAAATATATTTTAAATAGCTTTACGAAAATACCACATTTGATATGTCCATGTCCTATAGATTTGGAAATATGGCATTCAAATCTAAAAATAGATAACAATCCATTTTACTGAGCACATTTAGACTGCCATTTTTCCAAAACTATAGGAGATAGACCTAACATTATTCAAAAGGTACTGTGAAATGCAAAAACTGCATGTTTCAGTGATTGGACAATGTTGACAGAACAGGGAGATATGTGGGTTAAATATTTAATAACCCGACACCCACTGTACTCTGGTATTTAGGCATAAAGCCTTCATAGGCTGCCACAAAGAGTAAAAATAAAGATAGACATATCAAAGGTGATTCTTAATGCTCTAAATTATTTTTTTAATGGTACCTAATTCAATATAGAAAGGTGAGGTCAAAAATGGCAGGGATGATAGAGTGAGCCAAAATAATTTTAGTACTTCATATAAGAGAAAAATCTATCGCGCTTTGTTAGAAATATTTAAAGTTGGTATAAAAAATACTTATTTTAACTACAACCTTTAAACTGTTGTCACAATATCAATGATATTTGTGCTACTAAATATCCTCATAGTAGTGCTTCTTTCGATTGGTAAACGGCTCTTCAGTAAGTCGAAATTATACAGGGTGCGACGATTTTTTCATTTAATGTATGCGTTTTTAACACGGGTGACAAAACCAACATTTTGCTTTGACTGTTTAATTCCTTCATCATTTTTGTACAAAAAAGGTATACTCTATTGAAAGCGATATCTTGGACCGTTTTTCATAAAATCGCATTTTAAGTCCAGACATTCCAGCATTTTGTATGTAATAAAAAAATTCAATATTTTTGATAAAAACTTTTAAATGTGGTCAAATTATTAAAAACGGTGTTTGTAAGCCCCTTTAACTTTATGATACAGTTAAAAACTGTTTTTAAGAATTGTGCCATATTTTTAAAGTTTTCTGAAAAAAAAATACAAAATGCTGGTACGTCTGGACTTAAAATGCAATTGTATGAAAAACGGTCCAAGATACCGACTTAAATTAAGCGTACCTTTTTGCACAAAAATGATAAAGGAATTAAGCGGTCAAAGCAAAATGTCGAATTTGTCACCAGTGTTACAAATACATATATTAAATGAAAAAATCGTCGCATCCTGTATAATTCCGACTTACTGAACAGCCGTTTATCTTTGGAAAGCAGCATTACTATGAGCTTATTTAGTAGCCCAAATATTATTGGTATTATGGCAACAGTTTAAGAGTTATAATTGAAATAGGTTTTATTTATACCAACTTTGAAGGTCAATATCTTCCTAACGAAGCGCGATAGAACTTTTTATATGAAGTACTAACATTTTGGCTCACTCTATCTCCCCATCATTTTTGACCACACCTTTCCAGACACCCTGTATATTCGATTTTTAGAAACTTATTTTGTGATTGGATTATTATAAAATAATTTCGACCGGAAGCCCTTGAACCTATGTTTGGGGGTTGCAATCTTCTCTAAGTAAGTTTTCCCAACCACAAAATTATTTTATATTAAAATCCTAACTTTTATTAGGTCTGAAGATTTAAAAGATTGTTTTTGCAGGGTTGTCAAGTTTATAGTTTTCTCTGTGGGTTAGGAAATTTTCAAATTTTAAATGGAATACCCTATTTTTTATTATTGTAATTAACTGCTTGTATTAACTTTAGTATGACCTGAATTTATCGTTTTTTTACTCCTGTCGGCTAGTTATGATCAATTATCCAAAAACAATCGAACCAATATTCGTCAAAATTAGTACAGGGATGAAACTGGACCTTCTAAATTCATGAATATCATTTTTGCAACGTTTTCAAGATTATTTTAAAAAATAAGTCAAGGAAAGGGAATAAGGGAATTTAATTATGAAACATCGCAGATGCTATTCCTGAATTTAAAATAACCAGTTACTCTCCTGTACTAATTTTAACGAATTTCGGTTGGATCGATTTTGAGATAACTGACCATACCTGGTCGTTTATGAATTCAAGCTTGATGTCATATCTTTGAAATCGATAGGTTTAAAAAAAACGATAATATCAGGTAATAATAAAGTTGATACAAGCTATTGATTACAGTAATAAAAAATTGGGTATTCCATTTAAAATTTTGAAATTCCCCAACCTGAATTCCTCATGTTCAGCTACCCCTTTGCACAAAATTTGGTTTATTTATATTTAACGGTTGCTGAGATAATCCATAGTTCCAGAAATTTCTACTAACCCTATATATAAAGTTTAGGTTTCCTAAAATATTAATTAAATATGATTATTTTGGAGAAAAGCTTAAAGGGTAGTCATAACTAATGCATAATTTCTATGCATAAGATATTAAAAAATTGATTACATTGCTTTCTTTAAAATGGTCAATTGATTAATTTAATTATTATAGTAATTTTTAGTCGTATCCTCGATCGACACGACATACGACATCCGGGAACATTTTGCCAAAGCCTTTTTAAGATTTTTCTAGTTGCCGGAGATACAGATACTGCTTTTTACCAAGAAATTTTAATTTACTTCATAGTAAGTGCACTTGTCCCCGACTACTGCTCTGCGTTAAATGTAAAGAGCGCCTATGTTTGCGGGTCGCTGATAGTACAAAAATTACTTAATGTTGATAACTGTTTTAGTTTGGCCTTTTTATTTGGCTCACTTAGTTAGGCTGCAGAGGTTACACCAGCATTATGTTAATATTGAATTTGTTTTGGTAATAAAAAGAACTTAGTAAGACTAGCTTGATTTATCGTTTCGCATTCGTTACAGTAGCAGTTCTCGTTCGCAAGTTATCCTTATGGCGTTTATTGGAACCATTTATAAACGTCGTCGCTGCATTTGACTTGTTTGACCTGACAAGTTTTAACTTTTGTCGTTAGTCGTTCACACGGTTTTTTTATATATACGGTTACCTCGTAAATTCCCAGCCAATCAGTGTATTGCGTCACAAGATGCCGACTTTCTGTTGTACACCTTTTACAGGCAGCTAATTTGAAGCCAATAACTATAAAAAATCAGCACTAAAGTATCTGAGAATGACAAATAAATAAATCGCAAATCAGAATACTAACTAGACGCCATTAAAAACTTTACAAGTACAGCATAATAATATGATGACTTGTGGTACGCCATGTTGCAAGGCTTAATAAGAGGCAGCTGTACCTAATGTAATGACAGTGGGTCGTTCTTTGAACAATTACAAATTGTCTCGACGACAACAGCAAAACGTCCACGAAAAAAAACGTCAAGTTTATAAATCAAGCTTAAAAAATTTAGGGAAAAAAAACATATAAGCTTTAATTAACCCCACAGTACAAAACAAATACTTTTATTTATAATTACTGAAATATACAAACTGAAAGGGTTTTTAACATGCGGCAGTAGGAGTAATTAAAAAAGTAACAATTTATTAACGACGTGGGTAGAGACACACCTCAGAACTATAATATTGTCTTAAAAATATAAAAACGCATATTAAGAGATTGGTCGGTTTACACTTTCATCCAAGGGATTTTTATGTTCAGACATATTTGGTCTAAGTTCATAATTACAAATTGTTACTCCATGTCTATGAGCTTCGGTAAATTCACCTTTTAATCCGATATAATATATACTTGTGTGCTCCTCTCCAAAGTTGCTGGGAAAGTGTATGGTTAGGTGATTTACATTCTGAAATGTGACAACCCTGAAAAAAAAATGTAAACTAGTTTTACATATGGTTTATGTTTTTGTTTTTAACATATAATAACAAATAATAAAAAGAAAACAAAAACTATATGAAATTAACAGGAATGAGGTAATTTTGTTTTTTTATGGAATCCTAAAAACGAGTAATGTTTCATTAAAAATCTTTTTACATATTTTTGCACAACTTTCTTTTGCAATGTTGGCAATACCAGAACAAATTTATCTTTTTTTTATAAGGATAAAAAATAAAACAATAGTAATATTTATTCTTGCTCATTACAATTTATACAGTGTGTTTCCTAATTGCGGTAAGACAATGTAAGGGCGGTTTCCTGAGCCAATATTATGAAAAAAAATATATAAACATAGGCCCGAAAATGCTTTGTTTCTAAAATACAGGAGTTAAACAAAAAAAAAAATAGTTTTTTTAGTATCTTACATATTCCTTATCCGATTTTAATAAAATTTTGCTCGGTAATTTGTTATCACAAAAGGCTAGTTTAGCTCTAATTCAATTTTAATTAGTGAGACCAGCGCTGCGACAGCGTGGGACGCACCTTAGCTAATATTATTGACACGCCACTGACTTTTTTGCAACTTTTTCTTTCCCGATAAAATATCTAAAAATACAACTTCTGTGTTTTCTTATATTTTTACATAGTTTAAGTTTTCCAGAAAAAATAAAATCTGCTAAATTGCATATTTTTATGGACCATACAAGAAGCATTAGAGCAATTTTTTCTTTTTAAAAATTAAGTATTATAATTTCTTATTAGCAAATATGTAACAACAACAACATATGCCTAACTAAAATAACGTTTATATCTAATATAACAAATTTTACCAAAAAAAGTGATTTCATAATTTTAAAGTTTTTTGAAAAGTATCTTGAGAATGAAACAATTTTTGGACCCATGCTTTTAGGAACTTTTTTCATAAAATTGGAGCAGGAATATGTCCTTTAATTTTTCCACTGAAATTAGAAAACACCCTGTATAATTAACAAAATAGGATAACAATTTAAAAAGTACAAACATTAAATTTAGGCAAACAATTAAAATTTCTGTGGTTTTAACCGCGGTAATAATTGTTTTTAAATGACATAGGTAGTTGTAATTGATTCTGGTTAAATAAATATCCAAAAATGCTTTGCAGAAGTCAAAAGTTAGAAGTTTTATAAACACTAAATGACTTAAGGTGTACATGTACAGGTTGACCGCTTTTTAAATATTAAGGCTCATGCTTCTGTACGTTTTACATTTACACAAATACTAATGTTTAACTTACTGGTAAAAACCGCTATTCGTTATTTTACGTCGTTTATTCCCTACAGTGAGTTTTATTGCCTTTTTTTATTATTCACAACTTTTTGTTAATAAACATTTTTTTAATATTGTATAAACAGATTAAAAATTGTCTTTTTATTTTCTTCTAAGGTGAAGCATTTTTGTACAGCTCCTAGCTTATTTCAATTTAAAATAATTTCTCAGTAAATACACATTATTAAAAATAACTTAGCAGATGGATTTGCGTTATATTTTAGCTCTGTATTTTCCAAAGAGGGATTATTAAAAGAGACCTCAGATGTTTCCAAAAACATTTTTGTTACTTACCTATTACTCAATCCGGAGTGCAACAAGCTATTAAAAAATTAAAAGGAAACAGAGTAATAGGTACAGATGGTTTCACAGGCTACACAGGCTGCGGTGAAATTTTATTACTCCCCCAGTTTTTATTTTTAATGTGAGTTACCAAATTGCTACTTCTCCGACTGTCTGGCGTACTACCTATTCTTAAGTTCGACGAGAGATAATAAATTATTGGCTTATAGCCATAGTGAGCTCTGTTCCCAAAGTATTCGAAATAGTTATTTTTGATAGATTTAATAAAGAAGTCAAATATTATATTGCTGAAAGTCAACATGACTGCCTTCCAAAATAATCGTCCTTTACTAATCTAACAACATTCCCACAATATATTCACAAATCACTTAATAAAAAAACAAATATAGTCCAGATCGCTCTTATCATGCGGGTGTATCAGTTAATCAAAGACAAACTTTTGTAGTTACAATCTATTTTAACTTGTTTATTAACTCCTTTTAAATGTATCGCGTAAGTTAAATGAAACAGATATATGCAAGTTTTTAAAACAAAAAAGGAATACAATTATAAATATAAGTGGCTCCATAACAATCAAATTAATGGATGACATTTAATGTCAGTTTGATAGTTTAAACTTAAAATTATAAATATACAAAGTTTTTCTGTACATTTCTTTATCTGCAAGTGAAAAGATAGTTTAAAGTCCTAATATCTATTTCAAAAAGAAAAAATAGAATATCCCGGAAATATAAAAAAAGTAGCTAGAGCTCTTTAAGTTGCTTATACATGACAAAAATGCGATCTTATTTGAAAACAAAAAGAGAAAAAATGCACACGGAAGAAGCAAAAGACTAGTAATTAAAGGGAATCTGTGAAAATGAAAATAAGGGACACTACTTCTAAATTACATAGACTAAAATATAACACAGTGGTTTTAAAGGTTGGTTTGAATAAACGATGTATATTAGAAATTTGGTGAAGATATTTACTACATTTAGGGATGACTCGGAAGATGATGTACAGTTTTTTGATCCTATTAGTGATAGTGAAAGTTAAGCAAAGGAATTACTATAGCATTTGATTTATTATGTAGGAAATTTTGTATGTTTTATCTTTTACTATTTTATGTGAAAGCCTTTTCGTAGCTTGTTTTACATGCCCATTGTCTATTAGGTTTATAAATCAATAACCCTTTCTTCATTTTTATACATCCTCTAAAATCTCCGATTTTTGGCTTCTTTCGTGTGAAATTGTATCATTTATAAGATTGCTATTTTTTATTTTCGTTTATGAAATAAATATTGTTTTATTAAATTTGTTAAGTATTACGCTATGGTTAAATAAAATATGAAATACAATAGACTTTTATTTGTTGAGTTTTTAACTACATGTACATGGTCAGCCAACTTTGACACTTGTAGAAAACTCATGTTTCTGTATGTTTTACACAAAAACTAACCCCCATTTGCAAGACTTAAATTTTAAGCCAAACTTCTTCCATTTTCTCTAATCCTTCATTACTTTTTTTTATTTTTAAGGTATTTCTGTGAAAACATATGTGGTCATGTAGGTGCTAGAATTAGATTTTTACGTTAAATATTTCTATTATTTAAAACACAAAAACTAACAAAAGAAGGTCTGATTTCGCTCCATTTTGTCCATTTTTTTTCCAATTCTAGCACTTGGGATAACGACACTAATACTGATTAAGAATGAATTTTATTTTTTGTTTTTGGCGAGAGAGCCAAATTTAGTCCCACCACCTACAAAACATTTTTTGAGGAGTGTAACTTCGGAACATTTTTCTTTATCTCTTTGTATTTTTTTTTAACTATATAAATAATTAAATGAAGTAAAAGGCATTCGATAGGGTGAGACACAGTACTATATTTCAATCTTTGCAAAATATGTGTGTGAAATCAATATATAGAAATTAAAGGAGCAAAATCTGAATTGTATAAATGTTAATCAGAAGTTCTGCAGGGATCGAACCTTGGACCTCTTCTATTTATTATAGCCATTACCTAATGGGATATGTAGTGTTGTAAAAAGTTCCCAAAAATTATTCTTTGTGGATGACTTTAAACTTTTTCTGGAAATTTGTAGTGAGAGTGACTGTGTGTCTATACAATAGGACTTGGACAATATTTTTGAATGGTGCAATACTAATGGCTTTAAATTTAATTTGGATAAATGTTCTGAAATGACCTTTTTAATAGAACAAAATTAATTTTAATTATAATATACATAATACTGTACTGGCCCAGACATCAACACAGAAAGATTTAGGAGTCATTTTTGATAACTCTTTAAGTTTTACTGACCACATCACCGCCAAAATAACTTATGCACACAGGATGATGGGGTTCATTGTCAGGTCTACAAAGGTGCTTTAGTCTTGACGTCTGTCTTAAGCTAACTGATAGTTTGGTATTGCCAAAGTTAGAATATGGACGTAATATTTGGTCACCATAGTACAAAGTATGGAGTAAATCGATTAAGAGAGTGCAACGAAAATTTTTAAAGTACCTATTTAAAAAAAAATGGTTTTTATCCAAAACAGGGCTACAACCATTTTGCCCTATTAGGCCTTTTTTATAGATTGTCACTGGAAAACAGGCGATAAAGACTTTTGATTTATTTATTCAAATTATTAACCAATAAAATGTATTCTACTGAGATCTTGTCCAAACTTTTATTCTCTATAAAACAAAGCAATACCAGACAAAAAGAAGTTTTTATTCAGATTTCCCCAGAATTAACACCTACTAAAATTCTCCAATTCACCGTATGTGTACTTTATTTAATACATATGTAGGTGGCTTAGATATTGATACCACTAACCTAACTCATTTTATTAAAATTGTGGAAGAAAAACTCTATTTAAATCACTAACAAATGTAGTTTTACATTTGTGATTATGTATGTGTTAATAGGATAGGCATTATAATTTAGTTTATAAAGTATCTGTAATGGGCAAAAGCTGTAGATATTGAGAATAAATAAATAAAAAAATAAATAGATAAATAACTTACTTTGTTGCATATTCCAATACTCCCTCAGTGTCTTTTTGCATTTCAAATTCTTGATCTGCAGCAGTCGATACATCATCAAACGTCATTGATTCCCGATTTTTAAACCTAAAAAGTTTGGCATTTTAGGTATAAAGATATGATTAATGAATAAAAAAACTTTGTTGTTATGGCATCGATGTTCATAAAATAGATTTTTATAAGTTAATATCTTGTGCATAAAGCACAAAACTTTTTATGGCCGCCAAGTTTCATTTCGAAATATGTTATTGTAAAACGTTAGATAAAAAGATATAATTTCTTATTTTAAACAATTTCTAAAAGTAAAATATTTTAGCACAAATGTTGATTTTGACTTAAAATAATAATATTATTTTAGTAAGAACGCCGTTGAACTGGAAGCTTCCTATTCTAAATACATCTCCTTGCTTGCAAAAGAGAGATTTTTGATTAACATTGTAGTTTTTAGGACAATTTTTTTGGCCATGAAATTGGGTTTTAATGTTATATACAGGGTGTCCAGTACATATAATCACAAACTTAAAGTGATGATTCCCTAATTAAAAAAAAAAGAAAAATCTTTACATAAATATACATATTATGTTCTAAATGTCTTAAATTTTGAACTACAAGATGTTAAAATGTTAAGAAAATTTTTGACGTACTAGTAAATTTCCCTAGTGTCGTCAGTGAGGCATTCAATGTAAATATTTTTTATTAAATACATTGTACGCTTAATATTTTCCTAAAATAAATATGGTATTTTAAATTCCCACTTAGCTTTAAACAAATTTGAACTTCCGACTTTTTTAATTGATGGTACATTACTCCGTACACGCCAAAATGTTAAAAATGGGATCGGTTCGGTCCTGGTCCTGTCTCTCACTCGTCCACTCACTATACCCCAAGACCAGGACCGAAGCAGTCGTATTGTTAGCATTTTGGCGTGTAACTACCCAATATGAAGACCACAGGGGAAAAACGTGTTAAGTTACAAAAATTGCGTAATCAAACTATTCAGAGAGAATGGTAGGTCTAAGTGTATAGTATCTAAAGTAAAGTAAAGTAAAGTAAAGTAAAGTAAAGTAAAGTAATCTTTATTCATCACTCAAGCCATTACAAATAAAAGAAATAGCTTATCGGACTTGTCATACAAACATACACTAAGTCTAGATTTAAAAATATATAAATAAAATAAAATAAGCACAATAAGAGATTAAAATACTAATTTGCTACACACTTAAATGATAACAGACTTTCATTAAAATACAGACTACAAAAATAAAGCACAAAAACAATGGAACACCTACATTGACAGATACTCATTTACATCATAAAAGGCTTGTTCCACTAAGAAATTCTGCAAGGTATTCTTCAGAAGCGTATTATTTTCAAAATTACCAAAAAGTTGCAAAAATTTATTATAAAAATAATTCCTTTAAATGTCGGAGAATTTTGGCCGACACTTAAGCGAGAATATGTACGATGTAGGTGGTTTTTAGTTCTTGTATTATAATCGTGAATATCAGAGTTCCTTTCAAATTCAGCCTCATTCCGTCTTACATAAACTATTAGAAGGGATATATAGAGGGATGGGAGAGTTAAAATTCCTAACTCTATAAATGCTTGTCGGCAATGCGCACCCGGTGGTAAACCAAACATACATCTGACAATCCTTTTCTGCAAAACAAACACTCTATTAACATATGCTGAAGCTCCCCAAAATATTAAACCATATATGTGACTGAACCAAACCATAGTATGCCAATTTTAACACATTTAGCAAAACGGATACCCTTAAGTATCGAATCAAGAAGCAAGATTTACTTAATTTAGTTGTTAAATTATTTAATTAAATCTAATATCTATATACCAGACAATGCAGGAGATAAACGTGACAAGTCTCTCGTAATACAAAAATTAATATCAGGCTACTGGTGCTAAGTCAATAAATAATCAATGGCATAACACATTTTGTCCCTGTATTTTTGATGTTTTGACACTTCGGACCAATGTGGTGAAGTACCAAATAGTTATTTTGTCGCACGGGTCATTATGGAATTGGAGAAACTTAATAGTTTTAACATGGTGGTAAATAATTAAGCAGTATGCAAATTAAGTAGTTGTAGTAGCGTTTCTTTACTAAAAATTCATGTTTTTCCCCTGTGGTCTTCATATGGTACCATCAAATAAATTAATATGTGTAACCACCCATAACACCCTGTAGATTGAAAAGTATTACATTTAGGACATTCATTCATAAAAAGTTTTTTTCTTATTTTCTAATGAAGATTGATTGTAAGACAGTAAAAACATCACAAACGAAATGACTGGTCTCCAACAACATTGAAGACTGATCAAAGCAAACACTGTCTTTGACCAATAAATGATCCATATTGTCCTTAATACTTATTATACTCGTAGTATAACCTATGGCAGCTCCTAAACAATACATTATGTTTTTTAGTGCAAGAATACAAAATACTTACAATCTCATTTTAGATGGGTGAGAATCAGAACTGTCACCAATTACAATGATTCCTTTAAGCTTAATATTTCCAATAAATGGGATGTTGAAAAGTAATTCAGGATCCACATCTGATTCAACAAACTAAAATTTAAATTTCATCTTTATCTGATACAAATGGAAAGATTGAAAAAAAACTACCTCTGTCAATAAAAGACAGCACAGATTTTCCTTGTAATTAAATTATTTTTTAAAATTTGGAATGTCCATGTCATGGTAAATAGACAACGGTTATTTAACCAAATGTAACTATAGCTTCAGGTTAAGACAAAAATAAACCCAAGCCATAAATTATAAAAGAAATATATAAATTTTAGGTCTGTAAAATAAAAAATTATCTTTTAATAATGTAGAAAATTTTATTACATGAAAAACACTAAAAAGCTTAGGTTTTGGCTTGGGCTTGGTTAGTAAATGTACATGAGAGAAATAATAAATCTCAAGGTAGGGAGAAGTGAGATTATCATGGCACCTGGTCACAGTCAAACACAAGGACGTAGCCAGGACGCCATTCAGGAGGGGAGGTCAGGCAGGAAAAAACTAATAATTTCATGAACATTTGCCTAAAAAAATGGAATCTTTAAGAGTTATTTGTGTAAATAAAAAATACTTAAAAATATATGAAACCACAAATACTGAAAAGCCCTTAAATCTATATATCATTATGACACCTACATATAAATAATTATCATCGTCAACACACTGCTAGGGTCCTGCTCCAACCTGGCTACACTCATATTAAGCATAGGTAATTTATATAACTAAAAAGTTGGAATTTTCCTAACTGCTGCTATATCTAATTTCCACTTCTTTATTTAGAAAATGATCACACACATTTTTTAACATAATTTTCTAAAAATTTATATTGAAAGTAACTGTACAAAAAAATAATATAAATACTATTAAATATATATTTTAAGACTGTGTATGGACTAAAAGGTTTTACACTTTTGGAATTTCAATAATTTTACCTACTTATTACTAAAAACCTATAATATTTTAAGGATGACATCAAACATTAAATTAATTTTCTTAAAAAAAAAAGAATTTGGGTTAAAATAGGTAGAGTAATTTGAAACTACGGAACAAAAACATGTCGACGAGTACTCATTTCATCAGCACATTTTAAAAATAATTTTAAAGTTTGGCCATAAGGCCGGGTTTAGAAATCAAAATTTTAAGGTAATTGTCTAGAAAGTTGCGGCAACTCCGATTCTGACGAAATTTTGTTCTACGGGGGTTTTTAAAACCCTGTATACCAAATTTCGTCAAAATTTGAGTGGCCGCAACTTTTAGACAATTACCAAATTTAATTTTATTATTAGTATTAGCATTAGTCACAAGATTTGAGAATGCAAATTTAAATTCACATGTTTATACTTAAATCAAATATAATATTTTAGCGAGTTTTAGTCTTAAAATTCTATAAAATCCAAAACTTAATACTAAAATAAAAAACATATTATTTGCACAATATTTATATTATATATGGATTCGTGATCAGCGCCCCAAAAAACCGCCGTATACCAAATTAGGTCAAAATCGGAGTTGCTTCCACTTTTGAGACAATTAACAAATAAGCAATTAAACAATAATAAAACTACAAAACTTACATCAGTTCTATTCAATCGATTTTCCCAAGGCTTAAAGACAGTTTTTCCAGAACCCTCAACTGATTCATTAAGACATTCTAAATCATTTGTGTTAATTTTTGTATACAAGCTATATTGAATTCCTTTTTCTGGATCATCGTGTTGATGACTTGAATCACCACAACATTTTCCGTGGGGTGCCATAAAATATTGTAAAAGTTTAGTTTGATTTTGATAGTTTATGAACTAGATGACTTTCAAGTAAAAAAACATTAACCTAACCTCAAAAACATAACAAACGTGAATGTAGCCGCGAGTTCGATTAAAGATCCGTTTCCAGTTTCTATTGTTGAGTTAGGGCTGATTTCAATTGAGTTTAATTAAGTACATAATTTTTAAGCTGAATTGAAAATAATCCGGGTGAAAATTTTTATCCTAATAATTTTCATTTACTACACAAGTAGTAAGTAGCAAAGAAGTTAAGATAAAGAATAAAATAATGTCAATTGTAATATGGTAATGTAAATTAAAAATAGGAAAAACTTAAAGTGGTGTTTTCAGAGTTTTTTCGGTAATTGTCTGGAAAGTTGCGGCAACTCCGATTTTGACCAAATTTGGTATACGGAGGTTTTTGGGGCGCTGATCACGAATCTGAAGGATTTTTTTTCAGAAACGTTTCAATCTCGAGATATTTATCATCAAAGTTAAAATTCAAACTATTCTTAGTTTCACTATATTCCGCCTTCTTTTTACAAAATTCTTGATATAACACCAAACTGAAACACAATATTTTATGAACACCTTTAAAAAAACCTGTTTTTCAGTTATTTTACGCGATTTTTTCATTGAATTCAAAATTTTACTCCTAAAATGCTGCAACCATGCATACACTTATGTGAATGAATATTTACAGACTTAGCGACTTGATTTAAAGTATATCTTTTATATTAATGAAAAAAGGCATAAAATTAATAAAAAACATGTTTTAAGCCGGCTGTCCATGAGAGCGGTTTTCCGCTCGCGGATGATAATTTAGCATTGTGATTGGTTAGTGCAAATTTAAAATGCTTTTCCCGCCAATCACAACGCTGAATTAAAATCCACGAGCGGAAAACCGCTCTCATGGACAGCCGGCTTTAAAAAGGTTTTTAATGTGAACTAAAATATTGTGTGTCAGTTTAGAGTTATATTAGGAATTTTAGGCATATGATCAGCGTCCCAAAAACCCCCGTATACCAAATTTCGTCAAAATCGGAGTTGCCGCAACTTTTTAAACATTACCGTTTTTTCTTATTTTTAATTTAGATAATTGTTTACAAACCGGATGACGCATTACCAATTTTAATAAAAACTTTTTACGGGGTTTTTTGAGGCGCTGATCACGAATTTGAAATATTTTTTTTTGTTTGGAGCAAAAAAAGGTCATCAACTTTAAACTTCCACTTCAGTGTAAAATATCATCAATATACTCGCGTGCCAAAATTTTTACGCCGCGTGCCTTTCTGGGCACGCTTGCCATTGATTTATAGGAACTTGTCATATTATTTTCGTGTGTTCTATTTGAATCCGAGAGATTGCCCACATATTCCCAGGCACCCTTTAGGTGTTTTATTAATAAAAATCTATCAAGCAGCTGTGCCTGCTCCCCTCGGTTTTTCAGATTATGATGATTTGGTAACTGTATCTAACTCGTCTGCACATCCTAAGGTAAATACATGTATGCCACCACGAACCTTCTAGCACTAGGACTAGAACTCAGCGAACTGGGATGGCCTGAGGGATTTCTTCGCCATCTATTCTTGGGATACCATTTGCTTTCCTTTTAGTAACTCTTTCGAAATTTTTAAACAACTGACGAAATCAATGTAATTTGGCACTAAAACCTATGTTCCTCACACCAAAAAGAACTCTTACTCTAATCATGTGATAAAACCAAACTTTAAAAAAGTTAGACCCTCAGGCAGTTTCTACACAATCCTACCCCTAGCCCAGAAAATCGACGGGCCATCATTGAAGCAAGAAACCAATACTGTCAAACTATTTCGGAAGCCAAAGACTTCTTCGATAATTTAATAAAAAATAAAGTTCTTCCTCACTTAAATGGCAACAAATATTTCTGGATCTTTTGCCAAAATCATAAGTAACAATTTTTGCACCAGTTCTTTTCCACCACTAACTGAAATTATTTCTAGCTCTTAAGGAAAGGCCGAACTATTCGCAAAAAAAATTTGCTGCCAATTCAACCCAATAATAAGGAAATATCTTTTAGAAAATCATCCCACTCCAATTACTGCCCCAGTTCCTCATAAAATGTCCGATATTATTCTTAAGGTGAAACACATCAAGCGTATCCGTTCTTTTCTTAACACTAAGAAATCGTTTGGGTTGGATGGCATTATTAAAATATGGCGTAAAAAATGTTCTCCAAAACTGCATTCACTTTGACTCGGATCTTTCGAGTTCCTTATGACAAGGGTATTTTTCCTAAGAGCTGGAAAGCTTTACTTGTTTAACCTATCAGTGCTGCCAGAACATGGATAAATCGTACCCCTTCCCTAGCATCGCGCCCGTATTCCCCACAGCGTCGAAATTATACCCCGGCCAAGCGAAGCAGGAACTTATAAAATAACCACAGTATAGAAAAGGATAAAACAAACACAAGTTTTGTTTGGTAGGGGAAAAAGTTTGATTTACCCAAGAACGATACAAACCGATTTACCAGCCGACATGCTTTGCAACCAGTTGCGACATAGAATAATAATGGTCTAACTCCGAATACGGTAAATTCGGATAATTAAAATAAATTTTGTTAAAATAAGAATAAGAAAATCAGCAAAAAACTTCATAATAACTCAAATAAAAGAAAATAAATGGAAGTTATTACCTACTGTATGTCGTTGATATATACAAAAGAGAAATCTCCCGTTTTGACAGTTAAAGAAGAACTTTTGCTTGTCACAATATATATATATATATATATATATATATATATATATATATATATATATATATATATATATATATATATATACATATATATATATAGAATAGAAAAGAATAGAATAGAATATAACTTTATTTCAGATTTTGTTCATATAATACAAGCACCATAAGAACATTAAATGAAATGACGTCAACAAATTTACACAATTAACCTAATTCTAATACTATTACATACTAAAGTAATCCTCTAAATTGTATGGTTCTAGATTTAATAATAAATACCTTGTTTTCTTTTTGAATTGCTTAAAGCTCTGAATATTTTTGATATCTTGTGGGAGTTTATTGAAAATTTTTATGCACATATATGATGGGTGTTTTTCTGTCATGCTTAATCTATGAATAGGGTAGTTGATATCCAAAGTTCTCGTACTATAGACTGTATTAGTGTTATTACCAAAAAACAAGTTTTTGTTCTTAAATAAATACAACAAACATTCGTGTAAGTACAGTCCATACATAGTAAGAAGACCCCTTGCTTTAAATATTCCCCTACAGCTTTCCCTAAATTTCAGTTTTAAAATTATTCGTAATACTCTTTTGAGTTATAAAAATGGATTCCGCATTGGAACTATTTCCCCAAAAAATGATTCCATATCTTAGTAAGGATTCAAAATTGGCAAAATACATAATTTTAAGAACACTCTCATTAACATAGTTACTTATTATTCTAATTGCATAACATGTTTGATTTACTTTTTTGATAGTTTATCAATGTGTGGTGACCATTTTAAGAACTCGTCGATCACAATTCCTAAAATTTTGTATGAGTTGTTGTTTTAAAATCTTTATTATTAAGTTGGATATGAGAAGGTTTTTCTTTATTGGTTCTATTTGTGCTAAACGTTATAATGTTTGTTTTTTCCTCATTTATGACTAGTTTATTCATATCAAACCATTGTTTTGCCTTTAGAAATAAAGTATTGGTGTCTTCAACTAGCTCTTGAACGTCTTTTTTCCTATAAGAAAATTTGTGTCATCTGCAAAGCTTGTCATTGCATGATCGTGGTGATCAATTATTGATTCCAGATCATTAATATAAATTAGAAATAAAATTGGCCCAATGATGCTTCCTTGCGGAATGCCCACACTATTTGCCGTTAGACCTGACCTTGCAGATTCACTTTCTTTATTTATTAGGACTCGTTGGTACCGATCTGTTAGATATGACTTTATCCATTTTAGTGCATTTCCCCTGATCCCATAGCAATGTAACTTTTCAAGGAGATAATCGCGATTTAGACAATCATAAGCCTTTGACAAATCGATAAACAGGCCGGTTGCCAGTTTGTTATCTTCTAGAAATTTAAGAATTGTCTGCGTAAACTGAAAAATTGCAGACTGCGTAGACCTGTTATCTAGATATGCATGTTGTGTATCTGTGAAAAGCTTACATTCTTTAAAGAAATTTATGATTCGGTTACACATTGCCAATTCAAAAACCTTTGAAAAACTATTAAGTAAACTTATCGGTCTATAATTCTCTAAAAGTTCTGGGTCTCCACTTTTAAAGATAGGTTTAATTAAAGATATTTTTAATTGTTGGGGAAAAATACCAAATTTAAAAGAATTATTTATTATGTAACATAATACTCTATTTATTTTTACCATACTAAGTTTTACTATGCTAGTGGGAATTTCATCTTCTCCACAGCTCAACTTATTTTTTAGTTTTTGTGAAGTTTCAGTTAGTTCCTCTAGGGAGAACGGTTTTATAAAGAATGGCCTATTGTTTTCTTTTATTTTACTTTGAAATGGATAGTGTTTAATATTTTTTGTTAAGTTTGGTATCATTTCAATTAAAAAGTTATTATAGATTTCAGCTATTTCTTTTGTGTTTCCTTTAATTTGACATTCTTTATTACTAACCGATTTTCCTCTAAGCTCATTACATACAGACCACATTGTTTTAGTTTTATTGTCAGAAGATATTATTTTATTAGCATACGACTCTGATCTTGCACTGTTTAGTTCATCATCATAGTCTTTTTTATCACCCTGTACAATATTTGATCTTGATTTGACCTACGTATGATATGGCAGACTTTTTCTAATCTTGTTTCACATTTTAAAGTTTAAAGTGTTAAAAGTGTTAAAGTAAAATCAATTTAATTTTACCTCTGCATTTTTCAAAAAATCAAATATCAAAAAAACGAATAAAATTAGACACTTAGTACTATAAACAAACTTGAGTTATTTTTTAAAGTAGAATTTAAAACCGTCATAAAATATAGGGGTGTTCCATTTAAAAAAATGTAACTTTGATACGTCACATTTTTTGAGACACCTTGTATAGATTAAAATAATTTTATACTGTGGTCTTATCCGACCTGTATATGTTCCAGAATTTACTTTTTTAAAAACCCCCTGGTTATCCAGCTACAGACCGTGTCGAATATGGTGGGCCACCCTGTATATACAGGGTGTTATTTAATAAGTGTCCGATATTTCAGAGGTGATTTTTCAAGTATTTTTAAGGTAAAAAGTTCCTATGAACGTGTGGTCTAAGATGCTTCGCTTTCAAGATACAGGGTGTCAAAGTTTTATTTTTATTTATGTTTTTTCTGCATAATTTCCTAAATAATGCCGATTTCCGAACGAAAATTGGTACCTGGGGGTTTTTTGACATGAGAAATTTGAATTTGTTCTTAATTTAGCTCTTACTTGTAGAGGGCGCTAGCCACATGTATATTCTCACTTTCAAAGGCTCATGACTTTTTGTACAACCCTGTATTTACATTTTTGTTAAAAGAAATGGATTCCTTAGTCATTTTTACGTAAAAAGGTACTCTTATTAGATGACGCTAGAGCAACCGTTTTCGAAATATTTTAGTTTAAAATAATCGATGCATACGCTTAGTAATAAATATGCTAAGTAAAGACCGCCGAAAATGACGGTTTTATCAAGTAGCCTAGTCAATGCATTTTGTTTGTGTTGTCATGTAAAAATTCAGACATAATACAATTTTGACGTACTTTGACGTACAGTTGAGTAGTAGGTAATAAATATTAGTGAGTTTTTTAAAATGGTAAATTTTACCAATGCTGAGTATGCTGACATGCATTTTACATACGGACTTGCTAATGGAAATGCTTATGAAGCTAAACGTTTGTATCAGGAGCGTTATCCGAATCGCATAGTTCCAACTCCAAAACTTTTTCAAGAATCCACGGTCGGTTAAGAGAAACAGGAACATTTGAGAAAGCTAGTCACCTGTCAGGTGCAGTTCGAACGGTAAGAACCCCAGATATCGAAGATGCAGTCCTTAATATGGTAGAAGAACAGCCGGATACAAGCACCAGGAAAGTAGCGTTTACGTTAAATATTTCTCATTTTCTGGTATGGAAAATTTTAGTGGATAATTTATTATATCCCTATCATGTTCAAAGAGTTCAGGCACTGCTACCTCGTGACTTTCCTTACGTATAAATTTCTGTCGTTGGTTTCTCCAATGCCTTATTCAAAACCCTTTGTTTCAAAAACCTTATCCTGTTTACCGACGAAGCAAATTTCTCACGTAACGCTATACGTAATTTTCATAATAATCATATGTGGTCAAATGAAAACCCACATGCAATACAGGAATCACATTTTCAAGAACAGTTCTCTGTTAACGTGTGGGCAGGAATCCTGGGAGATAATTTGATAGGTTCCGGGAAGATTAAATGGCGAGATATATCGTCGTTTTCTTGAAGAGAATTTGCCTATTTTACTGGAAAATGTGCCACTTAGACTAAGGAATGAGATGTGGTTTATGCATGACGGTGCCCCCTGCACATTTTAGCATCCAAGCGCGAGAGTTTTTAAATCAAAATTTCAATAATCGTTGGATAGGTAGGGGAGGGACTCAACCATGGCCTCCTAGGTCGCCAGACCTTAATAGTTTGGATTATTTCCTTTGGGGACATCTAAAAACATTAGTTTACCAAACACCTATTCAAAATGAAGAAGAACTGAGAAATCGAATAATGGACTCTTGTAGAACGATTGAAAATACTCCAGGAATTTTCCAGAGGGTACGCGAATCAATGAGGAGAAGATTGGATGCGTGCCTACAGGCAGGGGGTGGGCATTTCCAACATTTATTGTGATTTTGATCTGGTTTTTCATCCTGTTTTTATTTAGTATTCGTCTGTTATTTTTTTTTAATATTTCATGTTGATTAAAAAAGTTAATTTACAAAATTGTTTCATTTTTTCAAAACACATGCATCGATTTCAAACCAAACCAAACCAAAATATTTCGAAAACGATTGCTCCTAGCGTCATCTAATAAGAGTACCTTTTTACGTAAAAATGACTAAGGAATCCATTTCTTTTAACAAAAATGTAAATACAGGGTTGTACAAAAAGTCATGAGCCTTTGAAAGTGAGAATATACATGTGGCTAGCGCCCTCTACAAGTAAGAGCTAAATTAAGAACAAATTCAAATTTCTCATGTCAAAAACCCCCAGGTACCAATTTTCGTTCGGAAATCGGCATTATTTAGGAAATTATGCAGAAAAACATAAATAAAAATAAAACTTTGACACCCTGTATCTTGAAAGCGAAGCATCTTAGACCACACGTTCATAGGAACTTTTTACCTTAAAAATCTTTGAAAAATCACTCTCTGAAATATCGGACACTTATTAAATAAAACCCTGTATATATATATATATATATATATATATATATATATATATATATATATATATATATATATATATATATATATATATATATATATATATATATATATATATATATATATATATATATATATATATATATATATATATATATATATATTGGAAAAATTTGTTTTCTGAACCCTTGAACTATATTCTTAGTGTAAATTCTTGGGATTTTGGTCCAAATTGAAAATTAAAAGATGTCTTTAGATTTTCATTTTATTAATTTTACAGACGTTTCGGCACTTGGCCTTCATCAGTGTATTTATCTAAAAACTAATATGACAACAGTTACGTATTACATTATTTAATATTGTTGGTTTTCTTTTTTTTATCTTAAATTTACATTTACAATACAAATATGGTTTTATTGGCTTACCTTGAAAGGAAATTAGTCCAAATTACATATTATGTCACACTTTAAAAACATTAACCTATACACGTAACACAGAAATACAAACATTTTAAAATATTAGACGTGCATCAGTTAAAACTTCTTATTGATACTGATAGGCAAGAAGTTTCTTTGGTATATATATATATATATATATATATATATATATATATATATATATATATATAT
>JACEGR010007349.1:0-50491 GCA_014170235.1 Listronotus bonariensis
TTATAAATGGAAAGTTTGACATCCCGTGAGTAAAAAAAGACACTTTATGCATGTGTTACATACAATATTTTTCTACGACCGTATAAAAAATTTTCAAATTACCAGTTAATACATGTTTAATTTAATTTAACTTATTAATTTTAATTTTTGCAGCACAGCCATTATCTTGCAACAAAAAATCATAGCCTCCTTATTTTTTAAAAGACGATTATCCTCTTCCTAACTATGCCATGATTTAATTTTAGAAAATTGTATGTACTTACTTTTTGTAGAAATAATACTAAAACAGTATAAATTCCTTTTCAATTTCTTATTCATCCAAATTTATTATTACTATTAATTTTAAATAATTTCTATTAAATTTATTCGCAAACTGTCAAATTTTAAAACTAGTGACACATGAACTAAAAGAAATAATGACGAAATCAGTAACTTGAACGTTTGGTTCAGTTAATGTTGCGTGTACTGTTACATAAGTAGCTATTTAAGTTTATTGTAGTAGGCATGGAAACAAAGCACTAATTCAAAGTGTAAAAAAGCTTCGAAGTGTTAAAAAAGTTACTTTTTTTTAACACTTTATGTAGTGTACCAGAATGGAGTACTTTACCTTCATGTTATCGGTTAAAAAAAAAGCATTTTTTAACGGTCGTGGAAAAAAGTATTTTTGCACGGGAGATATATTTAAGACAAGATAGCCAAAATCAGAATTTACCGTGTCAAATACAGTGCCGTATTAACCATTAGGCTGACTAGGCTACAGCCTAGGTCGCCATAAAAAAATAAGCGCCAGACAGGGGAGTAATAAGCGCTAGACACGGGATTTCTTTAAAAAGTTTAGGTCGGGCGGGGATTTTTGGTGACTAATTTTTCTGTGAATAAGGTGCTTTGGAATGAATAAAATAGGCGCGAAAAGGAGGGAATGACCTTACTCAAAATAGACGCTACGGAGAAAAGGACCTTTTTTTTGTTGCTCCTCAAAATTTTTTGGTGGAAAATAGGCGCTCCGGAAATTCTAGCCTAGGGCGTCTCAAACAGTTAATACGGCCCTGGTCAAATACACACGTTCCACATGTCTCTCAGCGGTATTGCACAAAGTTACAATATGGATAGATAATTAAGTGTTTTGTTTTTAATTACTTGCTGCGCCTATATTAGTACCTATTCTGTATAAAATTGTAATCTGTAATTAGATGGTTTTTATCTAGTCTGAGTATTAAAAGCATTTTTATCGACAAGGTGTTTTAGGGGTAACTTGTAGAAGTAGGTACGTTTATAAGCAGACATTTGTTGATTTTTTTATCGTCTTTCTTATTATTAAGACATAACAAATTAGCCAAAGTTGTTTGGTTTTATATATTAAAGTTTGGAAACAGGATAAAAAAATAAATTTTATCCAGAACTAAAACTTATTATTTGTTTTTACTCAGGAGATTACTAAAAATTATATTAAAATATTCATTATTATTAGTAAATAATTATTACTTCGTTATTGACTGGTTCTAGTATCCAATGCTATTTTTTAATGTTACGAATTAAAAAATATCGCTTTCTACTAATTTACTATAGTAGGCCTATTAAAATAAATACCTAATAACACTTTTTATTATTTAACAATGAATCAAAGAACAAAATTCATAAAAAAAGCAATTTAAACAAAGCATTTTTTTATTAGTGGATCAAAAGGGAATTAGGTTTATAACAATATAAAAGTTTTGTTTCACAAAGAATCGATAAAAAACCAATGATTGAGACATAATTGCTACTTACAATAATGGGACATTAAAAAATATTTATGACGAAGCAATAAAAAGACACAAAACACAGGGCGATTTTGGATTTGTACCCACACTATTCTCTTTTAAAATACTTTCCGTTTAACCAAAGAATATAATAGCTACCGCAATGGAAGTCCAGTTCAAATGGCTGAATTACGAACGATGTATGGCCACACGCTTATATGGACAGCTTCGCAGTCTTAATAAGCGGGCTTATGAGAAGGCTTCGATTTTCAGCGCCAATTTCATTACGTGTCCATAATTCTATTGCGATACTTATTATATTCTTTCCTGTAACCCATGTGTTGTACCAATAAATACCTATGCAACCTTTATTGTCATATATCCAGGGCCGTCGAGAGCCGTCTCGGGCCCTGATACAAGTAAAAGTTACGGGCCCCCTTAATACAAAAAAAGGTCCTCACTTACTACAAACCTATATTTGTTGGTTGGTTAAACTTCACTTGTCAAATTCAAATTTGATAAGTGAAGTTTAACCAATTGTTTAAATGTCAATTTGAAATTTCAAAGTTGGTGCAAATGTAGCATAAGAGTCAATGACAATTCATAGTCAAGTTTTTTCTCATTTATATAAATGATATTATAAATGTAACTTCAAACTCTAGGCTGTGGCTGTTTGCTGATGATACTACCCTGGCAAATTCAGACAAAGACTTGCAACGTCGTGTTAACAAGATAAACGTCGAAGTTCAAGAATTAAATCACTGGTTTCAAGCAAACAAACTTTCATTAAACAGGTCTAAAACTATAGAAGTTGTTTTCAGTCTTAGGGAGATCCCCGAGGAGAACGCTGAATGTGCAAGGTTTTTGGGTGTAAATCTGGATGCTGGTCTAACGTTCGAGAAACACATTGATGTAGTTTCAGGAAAACTATCAAAAAACATCTTCCTCCTAAAAAATCTATCGAGATTCCTTCCTTTTGCTGTGCTTATGCAGGCATACCATTCGCTTTTCCAGTCGGCTGCGACCTATGCAATATTGGCATGGGGACATTCCCCCAGTCAAAACGCATATTTTCTCTTCAAAGAAGAGCAGTGCGCACTGTTGCCGGGTTGGGGTATAGGGCTGATGTGAGGGCATGTTTTGTAAGTCTTAAAATCATGACCATTCCTTCTAGATACATCTTGAGTGTTGTGGCTATATGCCCACAACAACCAAGCCAGATATAACTTAAATAGAGATTTCCACTCATATGCTACAAGAGTGGGAAATGACATTCGACTCGACTACTTAAGACTGAATAGGACTCGCCTGTCTCTAAATTATTATGCCCCTCTTTTTATAATAAATTGCCACAAGAGCTAAAAGCAACGACCTCTTCTGTGTTTAAGGCGAAAGTTAAAGATTTCCTTGTACAAAAGCATTCTATAATTTTCAAGAATTTTTAAATAGTAATGTAAATGTATAAACTGTAACAGTGTATATATTTTATTTCTTGTATAAAAAGTGCGTTTTTTTATTATGTATGTCCAAAGTAAGTTTACCTTTTTAAAAATTATTAATTGCTTATTTTTTTTTATTAAAAACGTTTCGTGATACCTGCCGACGTAAGGAATAATAATTTATTATTAATTACTTGAATAATGATTTGAATTTGAATTTTTTGTTGTTGTGGCAGTTAATATCGTGCTTTTTAAATAATTTTGATAATTTATGGAATAAACGCAAGAAAAAATACAGGAAGAATTAGTCTTCAATTTGTTGTCATTGTTTTGGTGGTTGTCATCGCATGGATACCGTAAAAAATCTGCCATGAAGCAAAACATACAAAGTCGGATTTGGTATGCCTGCAGTTTAAGTGTAAATATTCAAGAACTTACGTTTTGTCACTTTACATTAAATTACGCGGAACGTTACCTGGTAACTACTCCTTGTTTTATTTAGGTTTTTAGACAATCATGCTTAATATTTTGTCTGAAATTTAATGCCTTGTTTTCAAAAGTGCTTTTGCTTCTAGCCGAGACACAAATCCAGAATCGCATATTTTTGTAAATATGGTAAATATTTTCGGCACTTTTGATCTACATATCCATTTTTATCAGCTGATTGACCGAATTGCAATACTGCTGCTCCTTAATTTGAATTGCCAATAGCTCATCTCATCTTGCTTGCATATAACATTTAAAATAAAAAAAATCAACAATCAACATGGGTAATAGCCTGCTCGGAAATTCGGAATTATGCAGAGTGAGACGATATTTTTTGTTTAATGTGTGAATTTTTGACAGAGGTGAAAAATTTGACATTTTGCTTTTACCGTATGATTCCTTTATATGATTTTAATATAATAATTGTAATCCCTTTTTGAATCGAAATCTTGTACCTTTCTTATAAAAAAAATATTTCCAAACATACATTCCAGCTATTTCATATGTAATAAGCCTCCATTAATTACATAAAATTATTAAAATAAAAAAAAGGTTAAAACACTGTTTATGTGCTTCACTCCAAAGTACATATAATCTCAGTTTTTTAGTAGTGTTAAATAAATTAAGTTTTTATTACGTATAAATGGCTGGTATGTATGTTTCGAAAGGCGATTTTATAAAGATGGGTACAAGATATGGCATAAATTAGGTTATACCTTTTTTGAAAAGTAAGGTAAAAAAATTAAACGGTAAAACTAAAATGTGAACTTATTTAGCTTCGTCAAACATGCATACAATAAACAAAAAAAATCGTCATACCCTGTATAATATCGACTTATTGGGCAAGCCTTTACCTATGGAAAAGAACAGTGTAACTTAAGTTATTTGCCCAAATATCACTGGTCAACCGTTTAAAATTTATAAATTAAATAACTTTTTTTTTTACCTTTGAACAATCCACGAAGTGGAGTGTCTTAAGCAAGGTAAGAGGAAGTTTGTTAACACGGTACTTAAAAACTTGAAGATTTGGGGGAGAAGGAAAGACCTCCGCTGGCAGCAGGTTCCACATTCTAGAAACTGTAGGAATAAAAGAACGAACGAAGTGGGAAGTTTGGGGCCTGTCCAGTTGGACCGTATGGGAATGCATACGCGCGACATGCCGAATCTCTCTGCTGAGAGTTGCAAGTGGAGAAACTTTGTTTAGTCTTACATTAAAGGTCTATAAATAACTCCATGACAAAGCACAATATAACTTTTTTTTAAAGAGGTACCTAATAACAAGACTTCGGCTTACTTTATTAGTTCCTAATGACCTTTAGTCATTAATGACCACCCTACACCCTGTTTATTAACATTCCAAATAATAGACTAATAAAAACGTTTCTCCTATCTCCTTTAAAGTTTTTGATTCTAGAGATGCGATTTTGAGGTAACTATAAATGTCTGTTTTCATTTAAGTATGTGTCATGTAATTTAAATAAAATTAAAGTAAATTTAACTACGTCTGATAATTAAATAAGTAGAGAATCTACGATTAATAAGCGAGTGCAAAATGATAAAGAAGATAAATGTGCCCTGTTTCACGTGATACCCTTAATTTAACCAAATACCAAATATAAAAAATGTTGGTTATCAATCGATTAAAAATGTATTGCTATTGCTGCTATTGATGAACATCATCGATAAGACCTGTAAAGATATTTTAAGCTACAGCTACTTACGATAGCAAGCGTCAAGAGACGAGCGGAGAGTGTCAGAGCGGAGAGTGTGAAAGCGCTGCCTTAATCGGGTTACTTCAATATACGTCAGCAAAAAAGCCCAACCGTTTGCCGCTTGAACTAAACAAATTTTATTAGCGGAGCGGTTCTAATGCTTGTAAGCTGGTTTCAGAACGCAGTTTACCATAAAATATCATAGCCAGTACCAGAGTTCGGTCGTATTCGAATACTCAGTATTCTGAATAGTATTCAGAATACATTTTTGCCGGTATTCAAATACATTTGTACAGAGACATTCATGATTCTTTACTTACAGAAAGGCTTCCCGCTCTTGCCCATCGTCGGGCTGTGGGGGATTTATTATAGTTCCTCCACTCACGGTTCCCACCAGAAAAACTTGTGGTGACGCGCGTATGCATCCCTATACGGTCCAACTAGACAGGCCCCGAACTTCCCACTTTGTTCGTTCTTTGATCCTTAGAGTTTCTAGAATGTGGAACCTACTGCCCGCGGAGGTCTTTCCTTCCCCCAAAATTTTCAGGTATTTAAGTCCCGTGTCAACAAACTCCCTCTTGCCTCGCTTAAGACACCCACGATTCGTTAGTATGGCTTTTAGCCTTCGTGGTTTGTCCAAAGATAAAAAAAAATGTGTAAAGACAACAAATCTACATATTAGCCCCATAAAAATGAAAAAGTTATTATTAGGTAAAAAGTGTGCAAGTTTAATTTGGCCCACACTGTATGTGACACCGCTTATAACAGACTCATGAAAATAAAGGTGGTTGTGGATAGCGTAAGATGTAGCACGTGCACCCGGTTTTTCACTCTTTTATTTAAAAAAGATAACGTTGTTTATTAAACCAAGAAAATAATCGATTTGTGAGCTTTACGATGAATTTATTTTTTTAAAAGATTTTTAAAAGGATCTTTAACTAGCACTTCGAGAACACCCTGTATATGGGTAAACAAAATATAATATAAAGTTCAAATATCACTTAAAAGCAATTAAAGTACTTATAGCATGTAAACATAGCATTTTTTTAATAAAGTGAAAAACAATTTTTGATATTTGTAAAAATCTTCTATATTGATCTTATCACATATCTTTTTTCAGATACGTGACGTGGAAGACCCAGTTTTTTTATCAGGTAAAAAGTCTAGTAAACAATAAAATTCCGAAAACATTTAAATTAACTTCTTTTAAAATATTTGTTTATACTAATTAAATAAAGCCAATTAAAATATTTTTTAAATCAATATTTTATTTGATAATTGATCCATATCTTCTTTTTTTGTAGATATCCTTTTTGTAGGACTTTTCTCCAGTCTCGAATATCCAGTGTCGCATGCCACCAGGGTCCTTAATCTTAAAACTGTGGAACATCGTTCTCATGAGAAAAGTGGGCGGAGTTCTCTCGAAAAGCCTAAATAGGTATTCTTGAACGCAAACGACTGCTTCCATCACGCGACTGTAAGGAAAACAGCCCGGGAAGTGAACGATCATTTTGGGGATGTGATCAATTCCTCGAGCATAAGAGAACAGACTTAATCACATCGCCAAAATGATCGTTTTTGGCACAATGTTTAAAAATTGCATGTAAAACATTGTGGTAAACTTGTCCGATAAAATAAGTGACGCGTCCGCCCAGTCTGACACCCGAAACTTTTGACATTGACAGGCTGGGTTAAAACGCAGCTTCCATATACGGCGGTCTGAATATTCGTGGTAGACTCGTTAAAAAGAACCTCTACAATGTTTTTAAAAGTGTTCTTATCATGTGGTCCATTTATTACTGGCCCAGGGACTAAAACCGATTATATCTAACAAACAAATCTAAACTTTTTGATTTCTCATGATCCAGCACCGAGATATGACGGCCACCGCATTTTTTTTGAGACGCTTCCATTCCATTGTCGGAATAAAGTAGGCCAGACCAAAATACAAGATGTCATCCATCATGCTCTTTTCTTAATGCTATTATTAATTTAAAAAAGGCACTTGATAAACGACTGCCGGCGGTTTTGCTCAATTTTAAGCGGCGGTTTTCTATATCTCTGTATATGAAATCCGCCGAAAACTATAATTAATTTGTTATTACCGGCGGTTTTTACCTATTTTATCGATAAAAGCCGCCGTCCGGCGGTTTTGCTTATAAAAACTATTGAAAACCGCCGAATAATAGTAAAGTTAACCTAACTTTAATAATTATTTACTTTATTGTTAAATTTTATTTAAATAATATTAAACACAACAAACAAAAATGAAATTGGGGGACACGCTTGACACCTACGAAGATTTTGACGAAGCTCTTTATAAGTTAAAAAATATGTGTGACGAGTCTAGCACGTCAATGTCAAATTTCTTGGGTGTCGGACTGGGCGAACGCGTCATTTTTATTGTCGGAAAAGTTTACTACAATGTTTTACATGCAATTTTTAAACATTGCGACAAAAATCATAAAGGTTATATTTACGTAACTAGCCTAGTCCGATAGCCCAAAACATGTGTTTGACCCCTATGGTTTCATGACCCTTACCATTTTTGACACAATGTTTAAAAATTGCATGTAAAACATTGTGGTCTTGTCCGATAAAATAGGTGACGCGTCCGCCCAGTCCGACACCCGAAACTTTTGACATTGACAGGCTGGGTTAAAGCGCAGCTTCCATATATATATATATATGTACATCTTTTAGGAAAAGAATAGCCAGAAGTATTTAAGCGGCAAAAACTGATCTTTTCATAGAACTAAAACTAAGAGTATTACCAATTAAAGTATGCAAGTATTGAGAGTAGAACAAACTTTAAAATTCTCAGGAGAAGGAAAATAATTTACAAGATAAATTATTTATAAACACAGCTTATTTCTAATATCAAGATCTAAAAATGTATTCAATTTGTCCCCTAAGGCTCAAGGGCTACGAGCGTTGACCCGTAAGAGACAGGTCTCGAGTTCGATTCCGTATAGATAAATACCATTTTTTTCTTTTTATACTTTTTTCTTAATAATTTTATACATTATTAAAAAAATATTTTTTATTGTTCATAATTTAATTTTCAGACAAATAATTTTCCACTTTTTAAAATTATTTTTTTATATACTTTACTAATATTCGGCGGTTTTCAATAATTTTTATAAGCAAAACCGCCGAACGGCGATAAAATAGGTAAAAACCGCCAGTAATAATAAATTAATTATAATTTTCGGCGGTTTTCATATACGGAGATATAAAAAAACGCCGCTTAAAATTGACCAAAACCGCCGGCAGTCGTTGAGCCAGTGCCTTTTTTAAATTAATAATAGCATTAAGAAAAGGGCATGTTGGATGACATCTTGTATTTTGGTCTGTCCTACTTTATTCCGACAATGGCATGGAAGCGTCTCAAAAAATTGCCGTGGCCATCATATCTCGGTGCTGGATTATGAGAAATCAAAAATTTAGGTTCGTTTGTTAGATATAATCGGTTTTAGTCCCTGGGCCAGTAATAAAATGGACTACATGTTAAGAACACTTTTAAAAACTTTTTAGGGGTTCTTTTGCCGAGTCTACCACGAATATTCATACCGCCATATATGGAAGCTGCGCTTTTAACCCAGCCTGTCAATGTTAAAAGTTTCGGGTGTCGGACTGGCCGGACGCGTCGGCTATTTTATCGGACAAGTTTACCACAATATTTTACATGCAATTTTTAAACATTGTGTCAAAAATGGTCATGAAACCATAGGGGTCAAACACATGTTTTGGGCTATCAGACTAGGCTAGTTACGTAAATATAACCTTTACGATTTTTGGCGCAATGTTTAAAAATTGCATGTAAAACATTGTAGTAAACTTTTCCGACAATAAAAATTACGCGTTCGCCCAGTCCGACACTCAAGAAATTTGACATTGACGTGCTAGAATCGTCAGAAGGAACCGCCCTAAAAGATTTTAAACATGTTCCTACCATTAGGTCCATTTCATTACTGGCCCAGGGGCTATTTACACAATCTTCTTTGTAATGTTTTCATTGAGAAAAATGTATTTTAATAAAAATGCGGAAAACCCTACATCGCCTTAAGGGAATATTCATAAAACACAGTATCGATATTCAGACAAAACTTGACAGTCATGTACAACGGACAACAAATTGAAAGTAGAGGCTTAAGCCATACTTTCTCATTAAATTTTCTCAAATATCCCAAAAGAATTATCTTAAGCCCTAAAGACCTTTATATTTTTACATTTTCTTTATCTTTTTTTTAGAGGTTTTAACCTATTGTTTCTTTAACCATTCATTTTCCGTTTATAAAGCTTAAAGTCTATTTTTTCAGACAAATTGGCTAAAAGATAAGCTTTCCTTTTGTGAATTATTTCTGATCCATTCTTGTATGATACATACTAAGAAAAACGTTTTATTTGATTTGACACAAGTTCTAAAATAGACAATGTTTTCTTTTATCTAAGAGGTAAAATTAAAAGGTTATTTATTTTTATAGGGTGGATAGTTTTTTAATTAAATATATATATATATATATATATATATATATATATATATATATATATATATATATATAAAGGTAAAGTTCTTTGGGCATATGGCTCATTATTGACAGTAAAAATAAATAAATAAATAATAACCTGTAAGAACTCGAGCTATACCATGGTTGGTTGTCTGGCCGTCTTGGTCGGGCCCGGGGTATTCCATTTTCTTTTGGAGACTCCGTAATTTTTAAACAACCAACCATGGCAGCCGAATTCTTACAGGTTATTATTTATTTTTTTATTTTTACTGTCATTAATGAGCCATATGCCCAAAGAACTTTATCTTTTATTAATGTATTTATATCAAGGCTCAAGAACCATTCACACACATATATATATATATATATATATATATATATATATATATATATATATATATATATATATATATATATATATATATATATATATATATATATATATATATATATAGAGTGAGAGTAGTCGCGACTGACTAGTTAAGAAAAATATCAAAACCAGAGTAGTGGGATGCAGTCTTTTTATTATTGAAGGAATGGTGGCCCAGATTTGTACGAAACCCTTCAGTTTTTGTCAGCTCAGAGTTTATTATTTTCCTTCTTCAGGACTAACTAAAAGTAAGTTTCATTGACAATCGAAAACTCACCTAATAACTTCTGAACTACCAATAATGGTTACTGATAAACAAGCAAATCCATGCAGATCATCACGATCTCCATCTTTATTTTGTAACAACTATATATTTAAGGAAACACAAGATTTGCTGAAACCACGTAACACGCGGCGGAAATTTGATCAGTGACGCTTTTGCATGTCAACGACAGCGAATACGTAACTGAGTACCAGTGAGCAAAGAGCACAAAGTGTGAAAGAAAGAGATATCTTGTCTAGCATGAGCGCAGGATCTGTGTAGTTAACTTAGCACACCAGCCTGTTAGATCTGTGCATTACTCGTATATTATTTATTAATACGAGTAATGCACAAGATCCAACGAACAGTTGTGCTAAGTTAATACACAGATCCTGCGCTGTACTGTTCAAACAAGATATGTCTCTTTCTTTCACACTTTATTAATCTTGCATCCTTTTCTAAAATGAAGTTTTCTAGTTACGTATATCGCTGATCGATTCAGACAATCAAAATTTCCTGTCAAGATTTCCCACCGCGTGTTACGCGTGGTTTTTCAAAGTAAAATCTTGTGTTTTCCTTAAATATGTAGTTGTTACAAAATAAAAATGGAGATAAATCTTGATGATCTGCATGGATTTTGCTTGTTTTTATACAGTAACCCACTTTGGTGAGTTCAAATTTATTTAAGTTTTTAGGTTAGTTTTCTAATTGTAAAAACTTTATTTTTAGTTAGTCCTGAAGAAGGGAGAAAATAATAAACTCTCGAAAGCTTGACAAAACAGAAAAGGGTTTTATTACTAAATTTGGGCCACCATTCCTTTTCAATAATAAAAAAGACTGCATCCCCACTACTCTGGTTTTGATATATATATATATATATATATATATATATATATATATATATATATATATATATATATATATATATATATTTAATTGTTGCTGTAATGTTAGTGCTGACGATAATGTCCTGATAAGTTATTTCTTCGCCTTTCCTGCCTGACAATATTTTTTAAAATTGTTTTTTAGTGTTGTAAAATATTGGGTCTATGTGACGAAATAGTTTTGTAATGTGTCTTTTAATTATAGGCCCTTGATAAAGTGGTAATTCAGCCACGAAACGTTAGGATAAATACAATAGTGCCGGATGGCTGTTTCTATCAATAAAATAAAGTAAAAACTGCCGGTAATACCAAATTAATTATAGTTTTAGGCGGTTTTCTTATACGTAGATATAAAAATCCGCCGTACGGTGGCTTTTTTCTTCTTATAATGGAGCAAAACCGCCGGCGGTCTTTTAGATAGTGCCTTAAAAAGTTTGCTGTTAGCCGAAATACTGGAATAAAAATGACCACTATGTCATCAGGGAAAATCAATTTTTACCTTAAAAAAACTGGAAAAGATGTTTTCGTCATTTACCTTCATACCTAATTATTTTGAAGCTACTTTAATAAAAAAATCTAAACTACCTTATTAATAGAATAATTAGCTCAAAACATTACCTAATTAAGATTTATTAATTATTAAAAAGTGTGTTTTTACGCGATAATTAATTTTGTAAATTGATGGGCTTTGTACCTTGCAATTTATTTGGAAAATACAAAGTTCTAAAGAAAACTGGTACAAGAGAAATTGATCTCTAATTAGTCCAAATAGTTTGAAATTTCCAAAGGAAATTTGCATTTTAGTAGCAGCTAACAATAATTGAAGTGTTATTATAAAGGAATATTACAAAAAATGATGTGGTATTTATACAATAAATTATGTGAAAAGTCATATTAAACATAATTAAAAAAAAGTATTTAAACAGGGTTGCCTAAAAAGTTAACAAGGCTATATTTAAATTTAAAAAATAACCTTAAAATTTTTGACTTACACTGTATTATGGCAATTTTTATTTTTTTTTAGTCTGCATGACAGTCCTTATATATTACAATTTTTTTTCACTGTTAACCTGAGTAATTGCTATTATTTACTCCATTTTCCTAACGAGAATAAATATTCTCACCCTTGGTAAATCATGAAAATAAAGAAATACCTAGGTAATTAGAAAAAAAATCTATAGATAATTAAAAAACACCTAGGTAAATAATGAAAACAATTATATAATTTTAACTTGATTATCAACTAGAAGTAGGAAATTAATGTTAGCAGTGAAAAATATTTTTATACAGGGTCATCCAAATTAAGTGTCTGTCATTTGTAACTTCGTTATTACTCTAAATATGATACAGTTTAATTTAGCAAACTAGTAGCTTTTTTCACGCTTTTTAAGACTAAAGATTAGAAAAACAATTGACAATCGGGTTGCTGAGTTATACAGCAAAATACCCCTTTTATAATGGAACACCCTGTATATTTTATCACCATTAGAAAGTTCTTTCAAAATCCTTTAAAAAAGTCCGTATGTAATATATCCAATTTTTCATAGTTTCGGAAATATGGCCATCCTCAGGAGTTTAATAGTAAACTGGATTTTTTTATATAAAACACCCTGTATATGGTATCATCATGAAAAGATATTTTAAAGAGCTTTAAGAAAATACCTCATTTGATGTGCCTATCTTTTTAAGTTATGGAAATATAGCCATTTAAATCTGAAAAATAGTAGATATTTTCCCCGTTTTATTTCTGATACTTAAACTTATTGCTTATAGCTTAAAGCTGTTATACAGGGTGTTATTTAATAAGTGTCCGATATTTCAGAGAGTGATTTTTCAAGTATTTTTAAGGTAAAAAGTTCCTATGAACGTGTGGTCTAAGATGCTTCGCTTTCAAGATACAGGGTGTCAAAGTTTTATTTTTATTTATGTTTTTCTGCATAATTTCCTAAATAATGCCGATTTCCGAACGAAAATTGGTACCTGGGGGTTTTTGACATGAGAAATTTGAATTTGTTCTTAATTTAGCTCTTACTTGTAGAGGGCGCTAGCCACATGTATATTCTCACTTTCAAAGGCTCATGACTTTTGTACAACCCTGTATTTACATTTTGTTAAAAGAAATGGATTCCTTAGTCATTTTTGTGTATCTTGAAAGCGAAGCATCTTAGACCACACGTTCATAGGAACTTTTACCTTAAAAATACTTGAAAAATCACTCTCTGAAATATCGGACACTTATTAAATAACACCCTGTATAATGGAAATTTAACGTAATTTTTAGATTTAAATGGCTATATTTCCAAAACTATAAAAGATAGACATATCAAATATAGTATTTTCTTAAAGCTCTTTTAAATATCTATTTATTGATAATGTAATATACAGAGCGTTTTATTTATTATTTAACACGTTCGCTACCAAGCGGCTCATATATGAGCCAGTACAATTTTTAAAATAGACCGCCGGCTCAAATGTGAGCCGGCTACATTATAATACTAAATGCGAGTTTAAAAATTCGGGGTTTCCTGTAGCGGTTTTGTTTTAAAACACGGTCTGTGTAATGCTTCGGCTCGTATGTGTGTCAGGTGGTCTGGGTGTAGCATTTAGTATAAGTATAGTATTTATTTTAGTTCATTTTTTGGATATTTAGAATATATTTTTGTTTAGTTTTTTATGTCAAAGATATCATAGAAGCAATTTTTCTTTTACTTATTTTTTTAGATATTTAGATAAAAAAATTATGTAGTCTTTTGCCAAAAATTTTGTACAAGAAATATATTTTTTTTTAGATTTTAGTTTAGTTTTTAGATTCTTAGAATATTTTTTTTATTAACGATTTTTGATATCAAAAATGTACCTATATACTGTTAGTAAATACCTATATCTAGCTAGCCAGGTCTATTTAAAAAAAAAATTAATAAAATGGACCACCGACTCATATATGAGTCGGGTTAAATAAACACTCAAATATGTTAAATTCCAACACTACAACTAATTAACACATCAATAAACATCAAAAGAAAGTAATTTTACAAAAAATAATAAAGTGGTTTATGGGGTCGAAACACAAAATGACCCTCGGTAGCGAACGTGTTAAAAAATGCCAGTGTACTATACAATTTCTGAGGATGGCTATATTTCCGAAACCATGAAAAATTGGATATATCACATGTGGACTTTTTTCAAGGATTTTAAAAGATCTTTCTAATGGTGATAAAATATACAGGGTGTTCCATTTAAAAAAGGGTATTTTGCTGTATAACTCAGAAACCCGATTGTCAATTGTTTTTTCTAATCTTCAGTCTTAAAGAGCGTGAAAAATGCTACTAGTTTTCCAATTTAAACTATTTTGTATTTCAAATAATAACTAAGTTACCAATAATGGACACTTAGTTTGGATGACCCTGTATATACCTCGGTGAGAAAGCTACTATTTACCTCGCACATTATATCCCTTGGTGCTACCCGCCCCGGGATATAAAAATGCTCGGTAAATATTAGCACACCTCTCACCCTGGGTATATGGAATATTATTTCTCCAATATTTTAAATGAAGCCATGGGAAATTGTGTAAATTTTAAATTTTGAAATATTATTACAATTTTTGGTACATCCTGTAATATTTAAACATACCTATTATATTAACTAGCCTAAGAATGTATTTATAATAATAGTGTTTGCCATTATACAGGGTGTGTCAAAAGTTTTGAGGTTTTTTTTTAATTTAAATATATCCTTGACCATATTTTTTAGTTAATCCTGTCGCAATACTTTTGTTTAAATACTGTATTTAGTGTAAAATAATTTTTATCCGGTCAACAGATGGGTCCAGGTCGCTTCCTATTCGGATCTGATAAAACTATCTATCTTACCCCTACATAGTAAATATTTTGGAAAATCAGTTACGTAAATAATTCATTATTACCTTAGTAAACAGAAATAATTTGAGAAAAAAAATTACTAATCACTATGAAAACATATTCCATATGCCAATAATAAAATTAATAATATAAATATCGAAAACAATAGTTTTTCTAATCCCACATACTTAAATCACAATAAGGCACAAGTGGCAGAAAAACATCGATCTTACAAAACTAAAGGTGTTATGTAGAAATTAAAAACAATATTTCTTTTCTACACTTCTATTTTTTTTGGCGTCAGATTTAATAGACGATAATCCACAATTACTATAAATACCAGAAAATACAAATAGTTAAGAATTGTGTCTCATTTTGGCCAAGGTTGATGATAATTTCCTATTTATAGCGAATATAGAGAAAACATATTGGTATCTCCGTGTACTTTGTATAGAAGTTTTTGATAATTATTTTATTTTTCTAGGAATATTGTTTTATTAACAATATATTTAATTAAATATATTGTTTGGAAAAGAAGTCAGACGAGACGGCTTCAGTCTAGATCTTGGGGTGTATAGACGCACCTAGTCGTTTGATCCTTCAGAAATTGCAAATCATCGAATGAAAGTTTAAAAACCTTTTACAAAAATAAAAAATTATTAACGTTTTGGTGAGAAGTTAATCGCTGCTTTTAAAATACAAAAAAATCTTTGCATTTATGTCCCACAGGGCCGTATTATCCATAAGGCTGACTAGGCTACAGCCTAGGGCGCCATGAGAAAAATAGGCTCCAGACAGTGAAGTAATAGGCGCAAGACAGGGGAGGTTTTAAAAAGTTAGGTTGAGTGGGGATTTTGGTGAGTAATTTCTCAGTGAATAGGGGAGGGGGGTGCCTGGTACTGAAAATAGGCGCCACGGAGAGAAGAGAACCGTTTTTTTGCTCATCCCATAAACATTGATTTCATTCTATTTCGTAGCAAGCACTTGACTATCGAAGCAACAATTTTGCCGTTGAGATATATTGGTCACTAGTTCTTGGATTTAAACCGCGTCAAATTGAAATTGTTTACCGTTTGCCACCGATTGATACTTTGATATGAACCCCTGAATACGGAAGTTTTAGGGGTATTTCTCTGTAAGCTCGTACAAATATTTTTCGGTAAATATTTTTAACATTTGTCAAAAAATCCATGTCCTATTTCCAAGAACATTGCATTTGACAAGGATTTCAACTTCACAATAATTTGCGTTTTATTTCACTAAAAAAACATTTGTAAATTTTATAGTTTTTCTTTTATGCAGACAGGGACTGTAAAAACTTTACAGGTGTTTACTAAATATAATAAAATTCGTAATGGGACCTTGTTTTACGAAAATATAATTTAAATATATTTCTTTATAATATATTAACTGTTTAATGTATGTACTTTCAACAATTTTTTTGTAAACCTAATTTTTGGGCGAAAATAGTGTTGGGGACAGCCAGGGGACAGCTAGGGGACTGTATTTTTAGATGTTCTATTACTCCTAGAAAAAAATTGAAATAGTTATGGTTCTAAAAATAATGGGCCTGTAAAGTTTTAGGATTAAAGTTTTAAGAGGAGTTAATAAGTGATATTTATTTAAATATTTTAATGACTTTTTGAAAAAATAGGTCGGTACAAGCAGATTACGAGTTTACAGAGAAATGCCCCTAAACCAAATGGGACGTAATTCTGTACTCCATCTAGAGTAAAACCTTACTCTGAATGCAGTGTTGGTATCAGCTGTTTTTAACTTTACAATGGTATGAAAATCCAACTTTTCCCTTTAAGTATTAATAGCAGAAAAGATATTTGATATAGTAAAAATAGTAGGTTTAAAAGGCGTAGGTATTACCTATCGTCTATACCCTGTAAACTGGTGCTTCGTCAGTTTTGGCATAAGGAATACCTATAGTTCAATTTAAGTTTTTGAATATAAAAATGCTCCGTTTCAATAAAAATGAACATGTAGTTAGAATCTTAAATGTCTTTTAATTTTATAAATAATGAGTATTATGGTTTATTTTATTTAGGAATTCGATTTATTTCAGAACTGTCAAGTCAACAGTTGAAAATTTGCATGGTGTAAACGGTAATAGATACCTAAACACTTTACACCTATTATTTTTACTAAATTAAACATTTTTTCGGCTAATAATACTTAAAGAGAAAAATTGGACACTTAAAACCATTGTATAGAAAAGACAGCGGGAATCCAATAATAAAATTAAAAAATAGGTATCTCACTTAAATTAAAAACTTTGAATTGATTTCTACAAAACTGAAGATTTGGGAACAACGTCGAGATTAACACTGAATTCAGAGTATGGTTTTATCCGGAAGTACCGAATTTGGTCCAGTTTGGTTCTCCGAGGTATTTGGCATTTTCCAAACTTTTGGAGACACTGTATAACCATCAATACTTATAAGAGTCCGTGTCTGCCCTTAAGTTTCAAGTTCAGTTTACTCAATGCATCAAATAATAATATTTATATTATTTAAAATATTTCCCAACAATAGTTTGTCCTGCTTTAGTAAATGTAATGGTATTTAGTTTCTTCTTTCGTTCCTAGAGTGTCTAGACTGTGGAATCTGTTACTTGAAGAAATTTCGCCCTCTTCTATGTTAATAAACTACCACCTCTTTATGCATCTAAGACACCCACGACGCCACGGTCCGTTAGTAAGTATACTACGACTTTGAGATTCATAGTCTGTGCCGAGATTTATAAAAATGTCACCGACATATCCACCTTATAGTCCAAATTTATCATCATGTGATTTTCATGTCTTGCTCGAACAGACATTGGGCAGTTAATGTAGTATTATCAAATTTCTGCAAGAAAGCAAAGGTGTCTACGATAACTAAATGGAAGAAGAATACATACTCATAGTAGTTAAATAAAAAGTCGAATTTTATATCTAAAAATCTCTTATTTATCCAGTATGGGAAGCGTTTTATAGACTGCAAGTACATGGTCACTCAGTCATCATTCGGTACTTTGATTCGTTAAGTTAGAATATAAACTCAGTTAAAATTTAATAAAGACCAAAAAACTTACAAAAGGTATATGTATTAATACAAACCACAAATCGTACGTTTCTATGGTTTCATAACGACTTTCACATATTAAAAATCTCAACGCACCTTTTGTTAATATCTTTTGTATTGTTCATGGCGAATTCAATTAACAAAACATTTTTGGTGGGTTTCGCACATTGGTTTACGCATAAAAAACGAATTGCGTTTTCAAAGTCTAAAAGTAATTTAAACATTTGAAGCGTCGCGTCGGCTCTAACAACGTTGTAACTCACAATAATGTTATATGACACCTAAAGTAACGGCCTAATAAAGTAAAACCCTATTTTAAAAAATATTTCTCTTAAATAAAATATATTGGTTTGCCAGTTTTCGCGTAACAACGTTTTAAGTGGTGGCGCGCTTCATTACTTGGGCGTATAGTCCCCGGGTCAGTAATAAAATTGACGATATATAATAACATAGAGTAAGGAAATTATAAGAGTTATCATGGAATAGCCGATTTAAGGACAGGTCATGCGATAACTCCCAATATAATTTTATTCGTTTCTTGTTGAAATACCGCCAGTTAGTCATTTCAGTAAGCTTACGTGTCTCCCCACCGCTGATGTTACACGAGGCGAGGCTTCGACCGACGCATTTAAAGTGTAAACTGGAAAAATGATAAGCCTGCCGCCAAGCTCTTTCCTTTTGACAAGTCTACTACGAATATTTATACCGTCATATATGGAGCGGCGCTTTAACCCAGCATATCAATGTCAAATGCTTTGGGTGTCGGACTGGGCAAACGCATTCACTCTTTTGTCGGACAAGTTACCACATTGTTTAACATTCAATTTTTAAACATTGTGCATAAAATAGTAACTAAGTGTTACAATCAGGAAACCATAAGACCTATGGACATGCTTTGGGTATCGGATTGGGCTGGCTTCGTAAATGTAATCCTTACGATTTTCGGCACAATGTTTAAAAATTGCATGTAAAACATTACGGTAAACTTGTTCGACAAAAAAGTGACGCGTTTGCCCAGTCCGATACCCAAAACAGTTGACATTGACAGGCTGGGTTAAACCGCCGCTTCCAAATATGGCGGTATGTATATTCGTGGTAAAGTCCCCTAAACAGGTTTTAAAAGTGTTATTATCAGGGCTGTAAAAACTGTTTGGTGCACTCTAAGCTGGACTTGTTGTGGCGCCTATTTTATCAAAAAAGGGGGCAAATAAAAATTTTGAAGAGGAAAAGAAAAGTCTTCTCACTCTGTCGCCTATTTTATACCCTATTCACAAATAAAATTGAAGACCAAGAAAATATTAAAACAGGTTCTTTCCACTGATCTCGATGGATTGCCAATGTTATAACCTGCGCGAAACAAAAGTTACATTTCATGGGCGAAAAAACCGGTTTGTGCGCAAGCCAGTTGAGTCTAAACGTACCCGGCTTCAAACAAACTATCCGCATTATAAGAAAGAATGTGTCGACGGCGTCCTTCAGACCGCGGACGAAGGGTACGGGGTGCCGGTTATTGTATTTTGCCCACGGCGTGCGCATGTTCGTCCACCCACTGCGCGAGGTCGTTAAAATCCGAAAAATGCTTCTTGCCACTGCGGATCTAAATGTAGGTTATCTATGGTTCTTTCCTATCTGGTGCCTAATTTATCCCACGCCGCACTAATTTTTTTAAATTTCCCCTGTTTGACGCCTATTTTTTCAGGGCGCCCTAGGCTGTAGCCTACTCAGCCTAGTGCTTAATACAGCGCTGGTTATTAAACCACCTATTCTTTAGTAAGCTTATTTTATGTTTATTTGGATGCTTATGAGTTGTTCTATTAGCCCTTTTAGTACTATCGTTGACTTTTTGGACACCCTGTAAATGAATTTTTTGAAGAGATATAAAAAACTAATAACTCTTTTTCATTGGCACTTTTTAGCTACTACATGATGGTATTTTTAGATTTTATACCCGACGTTTCGTTTTCAAGAAACCATCATCAACTTTATTTTTTATATGGCTCGAAAAAATGTACCCCCTGTATCTGATCCCATTTTTATTACAAATTCAACGATGTATCATTTAGTTAAAAGAAATATTGCATTTTTTCTATTTTTTTAAAGTTATTTTTAAGTAGGCCTTGCAAACAAATGCTTGGACGTTAATACCTGTTACTGTATTTGCAACATAATTAATTATCATTATAAAATAGTATTTGTCGTTATTACCCTGTTTGTCAAGTTGTTGTTTTTAGAGCAAAAATACATAAATTTTAAGTTATTATGAAAATTGATTTCGGCATTTTTGTCCACATAATATGTAAGTCAAAGTATTTTTGATAATATTGTGAAAAAGAGAGTTTTGAGTGCTTTGGAATAAATGATTCATTTTCTATTAAGAAACAAAATGAATATCAATTAATTTTTTACACTTATGAGTCACAATGGATCTAACTATACTAATAAAATACATTTTTAATATTATGCATTTATTACTACTAAAGGTATTAGGAAGAAAATAAAACTGCAGTTAAATTATGACCAGCAAAAATAATTGTCAAACTAATGACGCTGTTTATGATTCGTTAAATGAATACTAAATATTTTTAATTTTAAAAACGTAGTATTAAAATTGTCATCATAACAAAATAACGGTCGAATTTTTTAATAAATCATAAAATATTTAATTAAATCAAAAATATAGACAAGGGGAAACTGAACGAGTAGTAAAAATAATGTCACAAGGACGTAGCCCTGACTTGGTCGGTGGGGGTGCTGGGAAGAAAAATTGGAAGAAAAATCTAATTCCTATACATAAAATAAAATAGAAATTCTTAAAGTTATCGAAGTAAATAAAAAATAGTACTTCTTTACAAAAAAAAGAATCCACAGAAATGACTTATGGTTTTTGAAGTGTTTTTGCCTTCTAAATAAAATCCATGGTTAGACTATGGACATCAGGTCACAATTTTTTCCTAACATTAAAACACCGTAAAAAAATATGTAAATTGGACTGTGGCTGTAAAGGGTGTTAAGCAAAACTGATTACAGATTCGTGCTTAAGCAGAAAAATACTTTATTTATCGCTTTTTTATAGGTACTTCCATGGCTTTTGCTCTAAAAAATTGTCCAGTATCGTTCCTTCACTCACGTTTCCCAACAAAGAAACTCGTGGTTCCGCGCGTATGCATCCCTATACGGTCCAACTGGACAGGCCCCGAACTTCTCACTTTGTTCGTTCTTTTATCCCTAGAGTTTCTAGATTGTGGAACCTGCTGCCCGCGGAGGTCTTTCCTTTTCCCCCAAATCTTCAAGTATTTAAATCCCGTGTCAACAAACTCCCTCTTACCTCGCTTAAGACACCCACGGTACGTTAGTATTTAGGCTTTAAGCCTTCGTTGTTTGTCCAAAGATAAAAAAGTTATGTTAATTAATAATTAGATTTTTCGTTTCAGTGTTTTATAGTTTAATTTTTTGGGCAAATAATGATTATAGTGTTAGTTTAATATTAATATCACAGATATATGGTAGGTGAATCACAGGCGAAAATTCTCTTCTTTAGTTTTCTGACAATGCAAGGATTTTCTCAAGAATGAGAAATTGCTAGCACGCTATAAACGTTTTTCCGTGTATTTTTACGTCCTGTATAGGCATTTATGGCCAGATTTGCTCCTGCATAAACCAATTTATGATAAATTGAGGGAAACCGTCATATATACATATACAAAATTGCAGATTGATTCTATTTTTTTTTGAGGTGGAGAAAACTTGTGATCTTGATGGTCAAATAACTAAATAGCATTTGCGGTTAAAATGTAACATTATAAATAACTTATTTTCTTTTACAGAAGTAAATTATGAACTTCAATAACATATTCTGGTTAGTTAAGTCTTTTTATCGATTTGGAATTAACTTTCCTACATGACATGGTGTGATTATCAAAAGGCACTGTTAAAATTAAAGATGTTATAATAAAGCATATTTATATTGGTTAAAAGAACTAATAAAGTTATAAGTACTTGTAAAGTAATATTGAACAACAATTGTTTTGATGCTTCTAAAGAAAAACTCCAAAGAATAAGCCTGCCAAATATACCGGAGAGTAACACATGCTCTCGCATTAACATAGATTTACCACTTAAATTACCATATAATACGGAGGTGTGTTCTGCAACCTCCCATTATGTTTAAACATAGATAAACTTTAAAACAAATTTATTGCAGACAGGTAGGTATATTGTAATGAAAATGTAAATCTAGACACAACAGCAATTATCCTACCAGGCACGATTGTTTTCTTTTTATCTTTTGTCTCATAAACAAAAGATTCTAATGCGCAAAAGAATACTTTTATTATTTGCTGATTTAAAATTCCTGTATGGCACCAAAAAAAAAACTAAATGGTACGACAGTATTTAAGTGAATTTTAATGTTTGGTTATTTAAAATTGTATTTTGTGTTTATTCAGCAAATACTGAACTTTGTAATTGGTTTAGTCAGTCAATAATAGGCGGTACATTTATATTTGTTTCCTTAATACCTTTTTCGTCAATACCTTTATACCTACAAAGTTTTTTTAAGTGACTCATTTTTTTAACATGTTGTCTTGGAAAACTTTTAGTGTTTCTTATAACGGTTTAAATGGGATAAGCTCTTAAGTAATTATAGTTATTTAGTTTGTTTATTAAAAATCATTTTATATAATTTCTTTTAGAAAATAAATCAGTATAATTCTACAAAACCAAATGAAGAATCAGGAAAATCAAAGATGAACGTCCAGTTTTTGCCAAAAATAAACTAATATTCTTTCATAGGCACTCATTTTTAAACGACTATAAAAAGTAGGAGGTTCTATGTTCAACTGTATGTTTTTTTTTATACAGTGTGTCGAAAAAGTTATGAAACGCTTTAATATCTTGGAAAAATTTAAACCAAACTGAATATAATTTGGTACGTCAGGGAAAAACCATACTCTGAATTGTTGATATCGGCGATGTTGTCAAATTTTTAGTTTCGCAGAAATCAATTTAAAGTTTTTGCCAGATTTTTAGTTTCGCAGAAATCAGTTTAAAAAATGAGCTAGGTAGCCATTTTTTTATTTCATTATTGGATTTTCGCTGTTTTTTCTACATGGTATGAAAGTTCAATTTGTTTTTTAAGTATTAATAGCAAAAAACATTGTTTAATTTAGTAAAAAAATGGCTGTAAAATGCGTAGGTATTACCTTTTACACCTTGCAAATTTTAAACTGGTGGCTTGAAGTATATTAAATTAAAATAATAATACTTACTTTTAATAACAAATTAAACTAGGTATTCGTTATAAAAATTCTTTTAAAATCAGCATCTTCCGAGGTGGTTCCAACGGAACCAAGTCAGAATCAGGTGGTGGAATCCTGAGGAAATCCAAAAAATATTTTAAGTTTTAAAGGCATTTACATATATTTTTTAATTAATTATCATCGATTACTTTGTCAATTGTGAACTTATTTTAAAAATTCTTATTTTATTAGAAAAAGTACACTTTCGACGGTGTCCGTGTGGTCCCCCAATCCATGATCTAACGATGGAACGTACCATCGTGCCTAAAAACTGGGACAATAAAATCCAAGTAGGAAAGTGTCTTCTGGTCTGTAAGAAGTTGCTTTCCTTATATTTAAACATTTTTAAACGTGTCTGTACAAAATTACATTGCTTTAAAAGTATTAAAACATAATACTCTAACAGACCAGGAGATAAAGCTAGTTTTTGTTGTCCCAGTTTTTTATAGGCACGATGGTAAACAAAAACGAAAGGTGAACACCCTGGGTACCACGGTACCATCATCTCGTGACGACCAATCACAGGTCGTTTTGGTCTGTGACATTAAATTAATAATTTAAATGCCACGCGTGAGCTTTAAATGGTATTTACGCAAAAACTTTTTTTAACAATTTTGGCTTAAAAAAAAAAAAAAAATAGGTAATGTCGCAATCTTAAACTCATTATTATTATGATTTTATGTTTCTCCCAGGTACTAGAAACTACTAACAATATAAATTATACTCTAATTACCCAACTTTTCCAACTTTCCTACGGTCTCGCATAGTTTCTAAGTGCTGCAATGGCTGATGGTTATTTAATTATATTTCTATTTTGTTTACAAAGTATGCAATTTGTAGAATTAAGCTTTCATAAGGTAACTTTAAGTTTCCTTTCTACGCAGTGCACGTCAAAATATATCTTTATTCATTTAATACTTTATATTTTCAAAAGTTTAATTAGGTGCGCAGACAAAAGCGAAAATCACTTGTTTTTTGTCAAAAAACTTTATTCTTACTTAACAAAATAAGTATTCTTGACGAGCAGTTGAGAGCACCAACGGCAGACCAGTTTCGAACTATTGGTTTTCATGAATACGGTGTAGGCGATAACAAAAAAAACTATAAAGGAACCATTTAGGAAATCGAAATGGTGAATAAGCGATAGCTTATTGTCCATCCCGCCATCTATCGACAGTGTAAAAAACTAAATGAATCTAGCTTCGCAAAACAAATACTTTACAAAATAAGTATTCTTGACAAGCAGTCGAAATCATTTTACATAATGAAAGAGTTAAAAACTCTCTACTGTTTGTTAATTTCTTGCACTGCAAGGTTGCATCTGTCGAACACTGTCTGTTCTGGCGATGCAGATTTTCACAGTAGCCAAATGTTTTTTTTTTCAGAGCTTTGTATCATTTGCTTTAAATGTAATGGTTGTAAGATTAATGAAACAAAAACATTCCTTGTAATTCGGCTGTACCAAAGACAATTATAGTTTCTCTACTACAATTATCTTAGACTGTACGTAAGATTTACCAAAGCCTTATACCAAATTGTTTGCTGGTTTGCTTCTGCTGTTTGTTCGGTTTTACTTGAACCGAAAATTTGGTAATTTTGCAATTACATTTAATTGTATAATTCAAGATTCGATAATTAAAACTTATTAAAATTTGACACGAGAATTTGTCAGATTGGTCTCTCAAAAAGTTATCTTACAATTTTTTCTGTAAAATGTACAGGGAGCCAATAAGTAACTCCCTTAAAATTTAAATGGGATTTCCTATGTCCCGCACGGCGACGCACCATCCCTCAGACGAACAAAGAGATACAGACCCGTTTATTTACATTCAAATCTTCAGTACACAATACATCACATTCCGTTCAAATGTTTTACCTCATTAAATATTTGGCAACAGCGCACTGGACATGTAAACGGCACAGATGCCGGCAACATAGTAACAGAATGAGCCTCGTTGCCAAACGTAATTATTCGGAATGAAAATTTTATGGAAAACTTTGTGGGGACCAATAATATTGGACTCTCTTTAATTATACAAAATTTAAACAATATAATATATAACTATATATCATTATTTAAATAAAATAAACCAATACAAATATTTTTCACATAAGTTGCACAGTAAATTATTATTGTCTGTGCACCTCCATTCCATATTTAATTTTTACGGCGAAAGTAAACACAGGACAATGAAAATGAAATTACAAAATATCCCAAAGTATAATAACTAATAATTCTTTGCAATAATCACAAATAAACACTTTAAATTAAAAAGCAAAATTAATCTTATCACCTCTAAAAAACGTTAAAATTGTTTATCTTTGTAGTTCTCCTTTACCGCCAAATTGAAAGAAAATCGCGTCTTCCCATCTACGATCGGGCACCTGGTGATAATTAGCGTAATCTTATAAATATCACGGCAAAATTACAAATATAGTGTGCGACGAACGTATCAAAATATCGCGACAGCCCAATTTTGAGAGAGAATTCGTAGGTATAAATCTGGCAACTCGGGTTTGTTCCTGGTCGTATGGGACGCCATTGGGAGTAGCAGCGGAGAGTTTTACCAATACACCTATTCTAACTTGTTCATCCCCACCATTACCTCTATCTCTTTTGCTCTTATATCGTAATAGCCAAACAATGTATGCTACAACGTTTAGAATGATTTATAAATGACTGGCCGGGTCTGTATCTATATTTACAGTCTAAGCACCATCCGGTATTATTTGAGTTAAACACTCTTTTGTGTTTGCTACAGGGTCCATATTATACCACTGACACCAAGCACAGCAATATGACGGTCGGAGAAGTTTGTTTTTTGAATTCCTTTTAAAATTCCTGTAAAAATGGCCTATTTTCCAGTAAGGCTAGTTCTGAGAAAAGACGATAACCGGTCTTTCATCTAAAAGTCTCACATGTACAGGATTATTCATTTTAAAGTAAACAGGGTCGTATTTTTAAACTTCACTGTGCTTTTTAAAAAACGAATATAGCCATTCTGTGTTTTTTTTCAAGAAAGTCAATATAATCTAATCAGAAAAACATTTGTAACAAAAACAAAGAGTTACAGCACGAGTGACGTATTTTTTAAATAGAATATCCCGTATATTTTAATATCAATGGATAGAGATTTTCACAGGAATTTGGTGATATAGGGGTTGCTGGGTTTATTTCCTGCGGTTCTGATGCAATTGTTTAAAAACTGCATGATACTATAAGGATAGTTTCACTTGAAAAACCCTGGCTGCCACAGGTCACAGGTGCCTATTTGTTAAAGTCAAGAATTTTAAAATAAGTTTAATAATTTTTGGAGTAGTTTTATCTTGAGGTTTTTATCAGAAGTACGGCTTCAAATTATATTATATGCTAAAAATGATATGATATACAGCGTGTCTACTTAAGTTCGCACCACATGGAAAACTTTTTTATTATTAATTTTACGAAAAATAGTTATCCTTTATAAAAAGTTCTGCATAGTCTAAAACTTAAAATACAATCATCAGATATTAATTTCTTTCAGTGGTATACGAGGTATGTCAAAAAATATAATTTGACTCAGAGGAAAATACCCTTATTTTTAAAAAAATCGAAAATTTTTATAAAGAAAAGATGTTTATTATTAAAAATAACATTTAAATATGCGATTTTGTTGATTTTCAAAAAAAACAAAATGTACGTTTCTGCTATAGTGCATACTTATTTCAAAATGTTATATGTAAGGAAAGCTTAAGAACTGTTAAAACAGCGAAAGTCTCAGAAACGCTCATTATCGCATAGAAAATGTTAAAAAATTTTTTCTTTAAAATAAACCATTTTGCATATTTGAAAGGTATTTTTAATCCAAATATCTTTTTTTTTTAAATTTTCGATAATATGATAAATAAGGGTACTTTCCTCTTGAGCAAAAATCATATTTCTTGACATACCTCGTATACCACTGCCAAAACATTATTATCTGATGATTGTATTTTAGATTTTAGACTATGCAAAACTGTTTATAAAGAATAACTTGTTTTCGGTACAATTAGTAATACAAATTTTTTCCATAAGGTGCGAACTTAAGTAGACCCGCTGTATCTATTCCTAAAGCCAAAAAGTAATAAACGTATTTATAAAACTCTTGACTTTGACATAAGCACCTGTGAACCTGTGGCAGCCAGGTTTTTTCAGGTGAAACTATCCTTATAGTATAAATGCAGTTTTTAATCAATTGCATTAGAACTGCAGAAATAAACCCAGCAACCCCTATATCACCAAATTTCTAGTAAAAATCTCTATCCATTGATATTAAAATATACGGGGTATTCCATTTAAAAATACGTCACTCGTGCTGTAACTCTTTGTTTTTGTTTCAAATGTTTTTCTAATTAGATTATTAAATTCCACAAAAAAAATAATACACGAAATGGCTATATTCGTTTTGTTTTTTAAATGACCTGTATGTTACACAATTGTTTTTACAAAAATGCAAAAATAAAATATCTTTATAATATTACACAACATTTAATTAAAAATATCATATTGATAAAATTAATATCTTTAAAGATTATCAGATGTCGAGGAAAACAACAAAAAATCAAAGATAAAAATTACATCAGATACTTACAATATCTGAACAGCTCCCGTTTTAATACATACACTATTAATAAAACTGTAACATCGCACATGTTTCAAGTAAATTACATTGTCCACATCATAATTAAAACATATCGAATCAGACGTGCGAGTGACTCATGTTGTAGCGAATAAAGAGATACCAAATTACTTTAAAAATACGTCAGCTACTCTTTAAATTAACTGTACTATAATAATTATTGACATGTGTCTTAATATTAATATAAAGCATGTTACATCGTGTTAAAGCTAATCTAAAGCTTATTTTTTGCGTGTTTAGCTCTATTTTTGACTGGGCATGAATACAATTTTTTTAACTTTGGACAAACCACGAAGGCTAAAAGCCTAAATACTAACGTACCGTGGGTGTCTTAAGCGAGGTAAGAGGGAGTTTGTTGACACGGGACTTAAATACTTGAAGATTTGGGGGAAGGAAAGACCTCCGCGGGCAGCAGGTTCCACAACCTAGAAACTCTAGGGATAAAAGAACGAACAAAGTGGGAAGTTCGGGGCCCGTCCAGTTGGACCGTATAGGGATGCATACGCGCGGAACCACGAGTTTCTCTGTTGGGAACCGTAAGTGGAGGAACTATACTGGACAATTCTTCAGAGCAGAAGCCATGGAAGTACCTATAAAAAGCGATAAATCCCCCACAGCCCGACGATGTGCAAGAGAGGGAAGCCTTTCTGTAAGTGAAGGATCATTAATGAGACGAATAGCTCTTCTTTGAATAGAATCAAGAATGCTTAGGGTTGTGGGGACGCCATGCCCCAGATATGAGAACAATATTCCAAGGGAGGTCGGATTTGGGACACATATAAAGTGTATAAATTAGAAGGGGAAAAATACTTTTGGCTCGAAAGAGAAATCCAAGCTTTTTTGAAGCTGCCGTGGCTATAGATACAATGTGTTTATGCCAGTTAAGGTTACTTTCAAATGTGACGCCCACAAGATTAAAGGTGTCTTTGCTCTGTAAAACTTGGCCGCTCATAAGTAGAAGATGAGTATTTGATGACTCTTTTCGCGACAAGGAACATGATTGTGTTTTGGATGCATTAAAATGGACGAGATTTTTGGCGCCCCAATCCAATATTAAATTAAGATCCTGCGAAAGAGATATCTGCATCGTTCTGCGTTTGTTTTCCAAGTCAGGTTTAGTAATGGGTTTAGGAACCTGAAAACTGGAGTGAAGGGTACTATCGTCGGCGAAACTATGAATGGAATTAGTTGTGGACGAGAGAAGGTCGTTGATGTGAAGAAGAAACAATGTTGGTGCCAGAACTGAGCCCTGAGGGACTCCAGCATTTACTTGGTGAAAGCTTGAAGAATGGCCGTCCACAATAACTGATATACGACGATCAGATAGATAACTAGAGAGCCAAGTACAGAGTTTAGTTGAAAGACCATAGGAGGGAAGTTTATTAAGAAGTGCGGCATGCCCGACCTGGTCAAAAGCTTTGGATATATCAAGAGCAAAGATCTGGGACTCACCTAGAAACTCAAGAGACTTATTCCAGCAGTGTGATACGAAGGAAAGAAGATCTGCTGTAGATCTTTGTGGCGAAATCCATACTGCCTGTCATACAAAATTTTGTGTTTTTCTAAGTACTTAAGAATTTGTGAGTTAATTAGTTTTTCCATTACTGTACAAAGAACTGAGAAAATTGAAATTGGTCTGTAGTTAGATGGAAAAAAATTTAAAACTAATCTTCTGGCTTTTATTAAGCGGTTTTGTAAGACCCTTTAAATTTACGATATGTTCTATTTTGCTTTAGCGAATTTATTTTTTGACAAAATATTTTGTGAATGCTGGCTAGACATGCAAGAAATTCTTTTGGACCAAGGCATGAGCCATGGACTAATGGTGCTTTTTCACGTTCATGCAATTTGCGCAAGTTGATTTGTGCATGGCCATTTGTGCAAATCTCACTGAACTGTTGCAAGTTGGTATATTGGAAATATTTAATTTATGGTAAACAAAAATGGTTTTGCGTTTTATACACTGATCTCGATGGATTGCCAATATTATAACCTGCGCGAAACAAAAGTTACATTTCATGGGCGAAAAAACAGGTTTGTACGCAAGCCAGTTGAGGGTAAACGCACCCGGCCCCAAACAAACTATCCGCATTATCGGAAAGACGTTGTCGACGGCGTCCTGGTTTTCTGTTCGAAGTACGGTAGCTAATGAGCGTCACGGTCAAACCGCGGACGAAGGGTACGGGGTGCCGGTGTTTGTATTTTGCCACGGCTTTGAATTGCGCATGTTCGTCCACCCATTCATTTGTTTACTGCGCCAGGTCGTAAAAATCTGAAAAATGCTTCTTGCCACTGCGGATCTAAATGTAGGTTATCTATGGTTTTATAAAAACCAACTCGCAATGTTTGGAAATAGTTATGTATGTATATTGTGTGTAGTTTTTTAAATGAGGAAAGCAGTATTTTTTTAAAAGTTCAAACAATAAAAAAACTGACACATTGTCTGGTTTGGTTAGGTCAATTGGTTTAAGATTTTTTACTTTTTTGTTGTTTTTGTGCTTACTTTGGTTAGCTACCAATGGGATGATGTTTGTATCTGTGATTTTTTTACTTAAATTAGTGGACTTACGTATGAACGTACACAAAATATTAATTTTTTTATTTAGAGTTTTATTTTTGAGTTGAACTTTTAAAAATATACATATTTATTTTCATCAATAAGGTACGCAGTAAACTAAAAGCTTTTTATAATCGTTTTATGAAAAAAAATTATCATAAAGTATGATTGTTAAAAACGTTCTCTAAGACAAAGTTTATATCTTTTACTTTCTACAGGGTGTCCAGTAATTAATTGGACATAGGTTATTGTAGGATACTTGACATAAAAATAAAGCGTTTGAGCTCAATATCGCTTAGCAAAATGTTATTGGTTTTCGTTCTACAGGGTGTTAAAACTAATTTTTTACCAAACATTTAGTGAAATATCTTGAAATCTACGAATATGATCTCTATTTTGCCATTAGCACTAGATAGTGCCACATACAATAACATTGATGGAGTAAAATGGTCCTAACTTTTTGACCTGCCTGTATGCACATTTGCGACTGGAAATAATAAAACAGCATTTAATTTTAGTCAAAAAAGTATACTTTCTGGATCTCCAAAAGTACACCGTTTTCGAAATAAACGAATTTTTTATAAAATATTCGTCAGGAATTGTGGCAAAAGATTGTGAAAGGAGTCAATATCATCAGGGCCTAAGAAGACTTATTATTTGGAGTCCGGAAAATTTAAATAAAAGAATTGGACAATGTATCCTAGTGGATGGTGAACATTTTGAACATTTATTATAATTAATAGCCTTTTCTAACTTTATCGTTGTTAATTAAATTTTAGAGTGTTCATGCGCACCCTAATAAAAACTCCTTTAGTTCGAAAACGGTCTACTTAGAGATCAAAGAAGTATACCTTTTTTGACTAAAATTAAATGCTGTTTTATTATTTCCACTCGCAAATGTGAACACAGGAAGGTACAAAAAGTTATGACCATTTTAATCAACCAATGTTATTGTATGTAGCGCCATCTAGTGGTAATGGCAAAATAGATATCATATTCGTGTTCATCATCCCAAATAGTAAGTGTACACCAAATTTCACTTTAATGTGTCCAGTGGATTTCAAGATATTTCACTAAATGTTTGGTAAAAAATTAGTTTTAACACCCTGTAGAACGAAAACCAATATCATTTTGCTAAGCGATATTGAGCTCAAACGCTTTATTTTTATTTTAAGTATCCTACAATAACCTATGTCCAATTAATTACGGGACACCCTATATTAAACCATAAAGGCAGAAAAAGTAAAAACAAAAGAACCTACATATTATGTTTCTATCCTATACTTTTCTGAAGCCTTAGACATAGACATTATATTGTACGGTATTGTATTGTAATGGTTACAGTCATGAAACTATAAGGCTCAAACACATGTTTCGAGTATCGGACTAGGCGGGTTACGTGACAGTTACCCTTACGATTTTTAACACAATATTTAAAAATTGCACTAATAACATTGTGGTAAACTTGTCCGACAAAAAAGGTACGCGTTCGCCCAGTCCGACACCCAAAACTTATGACATCGACAGGCTGGGTGAAAACGCAGTTTGCATATATGTATGGTGGTATGAATATTTGTGGTAGACTCGTCCAGAGTTTCTTTATGAGAAGGGGTTTAGACATAAGCAAAACCGGGGATAGCTTTTGTCAGGGACGTGAGGGTGTGAGAATTACGATTTCGGTTGGCAGTTCTGTTCAAAGTTGGTAGCATTATCAGCTGATGACAGAGTCGTGCCTTGTCGAAGCTTTGTTTGGTAAAAACTGTGGAAATTTGCCATTTTCATTTTGGTTGTATATTTTACAAGGATTTCCAGTTGTTAATGGTTTTGGTTAGTTTAGAGACGTCACATATTATTAGTTCTGGTTAGTTGTGTTTTATTTTAGAGATTTTGATAGTGTTTAGTCGAATAGTTTTCAGTCATTCGAGTTTTTATATACATATGATACTAATGAGTGTCCGCTAATTATTGGTACACAGAAAAACCACAGATTTCTTATGCGAAAATACCCATTTAGGATTTAAACAAACATACCTATATCCAAAAGTTAATGATAAGGAAGATACGGGGTGTTAAAGGGATATAAATATTTTTTATTCATACATTTCGATAATTTCTCTAGATAAAACTCTGTCTCCAGGAGTTTTTAGGTATCAGCTATTTATATCTGAGCAGTTGTAATTATAGCTAATACGATGTTATTGAAGGTACATTCTTTCGGGTGCACTGAACAACTAAAACGTGAATACCTTAAACACGGTTGTCAAGACCGATTCTTACTAAGTATACCTTTTTTGTGCAGAAAGCATAGAGAAGCTTACTAGTTTACATACAGAGTAGTAACAAAAAATTGGGTAGTTTTAGAGAATTTTAAATAGTGTACCCATCGCCCTCTAGTCTACACACAAAAATTAATATTCGATCTGAAAAGCTAATGTTTAAAAACCCAGAGATACCGTTTTATTACGATATTAAAAAGGGGGAACAATTATCGAAATAAATTTACTTTTTCTTTTTACTATGACACCCCCGTATCTTCCTTATTATAAACTTTTGGGTATTAGGTATGTTTGGTTAAATCTTAATATTTTGGCATAAGGAATCTGTGGTTTTTCTGTGTACCATTCATTAGCGGACACCCTGTATACAAAGTTTTTTAAATGGTTTTTGACTTACGGAACCATGGAAAATGTTTTGCACTGCCAGGTACCTCATCGTCCCGTCGTCGCTTTGATAATTTTTTATTTTCAATATTTAAAACCACATTTATGTTTTTGTTTTAAGTTATGCCTATGAAAATAATCCAATAAATTTTGTTAACAACATACAGTTCTTTTTTGTTTTCTCCTTAATTCTACGCCACTGATCTGCCGAAAATCAAACATGGCCGAAAATGGCTCGACTTGACGTCACAGCCGCGCTAGCCAATATGACGAATGTCGTGACCTTATCTCATCAATCGACTTTGGACTCGTCAAAAGAAACACTTTTAAAAAGGTTTTAAAAGTGTTCTTATCATGAAGCCCATTTTCATTACTGGCCCAGAAACTATTATTTTTAGGGTACAAATACTGTATTATTTTAATACGCAGTAATTATAACACCTACCTAATATTTTATTTGTTTCTTTCTCTCCCTAATCTAATCTCACATGTGTCAAATAATCTTACAACAAATTTAGCACAATTTTTAATATTAACCAAGTCGTTTACAAAATGTTTTGCAGCAAATAATAATATAATTTCGTACTATTTCATAATTCCATTGTTTTTCAAAGGAAAATTTTTCTATTTTATTAAGTAATTGTTCCTCTAAACCGGAAAAATTTGCGAGGAAAACAATGCCATTTAGATTAGTTTTAATCAACAAAAATGTAGGAAAATAAATGCACTGTTTTTCTGAAAGTAATGTGTAAACAAAAACACTTTTATTTTATTTTTTAAAGTAATTGAATACATGTAAAGTTAATTAATTTCGAAATGACTTTTATTTGAAAAAGAAAATTTACTGGATAGGACTTATCAAACCTGTCGATAGAAACATCATATTTAATTACAACGCAGACAATATACCTACAGTAACCGCCAAAGAGTTGAACACATACATATGAAAAACATTTTTCTTGAAATAATTACTATATATATACACTTTTATTTTTACGTGAAAAATGACGATTTATTATCATTATCATTATATATAATAAAACTAAGTTGATAAAATGTGCGTGCCGATAAAACTTGAAAAGGAGTCTCGATACGATAAAGGGACTTACATATATAGTGTGATAGCTCTTTATCCCCCTCGAACAAGAAAGTTCCCGTTTTACCCTAAAGGGCGTATTTTTAAAGATATAAGGACTCTTCCAACCCTTCAACTTGGAAATTAAGTATAGTGGCGCCATCTGTTGTCGAGTATTTGAACTTCATTCAGAACAACGGTTATTTGGGTCTCATATCAACTCCCGAGCGAAGCCGGGAATCATAGCTAGTATATAATAAAACTAAGTTGATAAAATGTGCGTGCCGATAAAACTTGAAAAGGAGTCCCGATACGATAAAGGGACTTATATAGTGTGATAGCCCTTTATCCCCCTCGAACAAGAAAGTTCCCGTTTTACCCTAAAGGGCGTATTTTTAAAGATATAAGGACTCTTCCAACCCTTCAACTTGGAAATTAAGTGTAGTGGCGCCATCTGTTGTCGAGTATTTGAACTTCATTCAGAACAACGGTTATTTGGGTTGCGTTTCGAAAGGCGCTGCGAGCAATTGCAATTGTTTTCAATAATTTTTTTACTTTTTACGTCATAGTTCATTTTTTTATTTCAACTACCACGTAATCTCATATTAACTCCCGAGCGAAGCCGGGAATCATAGCTAGTTAAAAATAAATAGGTATGTATACAAAGGTTAATTAATATAAATAAAAATATACAGGGTGTTCTATAAGAAAAAACATAAGTTGTGTAATTTTCCCAAAAAATGCCCAACATAGAAATATAACTAGTAACACCACACTATTCTAAGCAACTGCACAGTTAATCTACTTAAAAGTGTTTTCATAGCTTTAATAGCAAACGAGTTAAAGACAGTTGTAAAAATAGGCAAATGAAAATCACCTGTAGCTGGATCGCAAAAGCTTTGAACTGTTCTCACGCCAGTTGTTTTCTAAAAACAATTATTATATTTATATTTATATATATTATTATATTATGTATTATACCAAATGTTTGAAATGCTCAATTAATTTAAGAGAAAAGTGGACTGTATTTGGTTCGATAAGGTTTGTTTTCTGTATAAATTTAAGAAAAGGCTTTATAAATAATTAAAAAGAATTAAGTAATATTTTAGCATCCAAAAGACAATATAAAATGCGGGCTGTATATATCAGCCAAGAAAAATCACTAAATAAAAGCGGGACACTAAAATACTTACCACTGTTTGCGGGAAATTGCACTTAAAGAAAAGCGTGGGCTCGATATGCCCAAAAAGCGCGCAACCGTTCGGTTCACGTGAAAAATATCTGGAAATATGTTAATAATAAAAGTAACGACAATGAAATACCAAATTTAATGAAATATCAAAATTTAGAATTATCCAGTGGTTTGGATATTGTTAATGCCTTTGCAAACCACTTTTCTTCAGCATACTCTGATAACAATAATCAAAAATATATCAGAAGTGACAAGATTTACAATAGTGATCCTTTCAATGTAAATGTGTCCTCCTATCAAATAAAAATAACTGAGGTATTGGCAGCCTTAAATAATATTGATTTAGAGAAGGGGGCTGGACCAGATGGGCTACCCCCAATATTTTTAAAAAATGTTCGTTTGCACTATCAAGGCCATTGTGGTTGTTGTATAATAATTCATTAACTTCAGGCATTTTTCCAGATTTCTGGAAATTATCTTACCTAACACCCGTATTTAAAAAATCTGGGACCAGAGACTCCATTGAAGACTACAGACCTATTACAAAGTTATCATTGTTTTCAAAAATATTTGAAATGCTAATAGCAAACTTTCTAGAATTTAGTTTTAAAAATGTAATAATCTGTAATCAGCATGGTTTTAATAAGGGCAAATCTATAACTACAAATCTTTTGTTATATAGCAAATACATTGTTGAAGGCTTGGAGAGCGGTTGTGTGGTAGACTCCATATATACCGATTTCTCCAAGGCTTTTGACAAAATTGATCATAAGATTTTACTGGACAAACTTTATACTTATGGTGTACATGGTTCACTACTGAACTGGTTTAGATCTTTTCTATCCAAAAGAAAGCAAGTAGTTAAAATAAATAACTTTGAGTCGAAAGCTTTTGATGTTCCCTCTGGAGTTCCTCAAGGAGGACACATTTCTCCTTTATTGTTTAATATTTTTATTAACGATGTGGCTGACTGCTTTAAATTCTCTAAATTCTTATTGTATGCCGATGATTTAAAAATTTTTCTTAAGATAAGTAGCGGACAGGATGTTATTAATTTACAGGCGGACTTGGATAGGTTTTATGATTGGTGTACAAGAAACCGAATGATTCTAAATATAAAAAAATGCACATCAATCCAGTTTAGTAGATCTTTAAACGTACAAAGAAATATTTACAGAATTGATTGCAAGCCTTTAAGCCACGTAAATACTATTAAAGATTTGGGGGTGTTCTTTGATCATAAACTTACATTTTCTTCCCATATTGAATATTGCAAGAATAGAGCCCTTAGAGTTTTAGGGTTTATTAAAAGAAATACCAAAGATTTTAAAAATGTAAATTCAATAAAACTATTGTATACCTCGTTAGTAAGACCCCTTTTGGAAAATTGTTCTGTTGTTTGGAATCCATATTATGAGAAATATGTTAAAATGTTAAATTCTGTTCAGAGAAAGTTTTTAAGGTACATTGCCTTTAAATTGCATATTCCTCAGGAAACAATAAATTTTGAAGATCTTGAAAAAGCTATTAATATACAAAGTTTGAAAGTTAGACGTGAAAATGCTGATGTATTGTTTCTTTTTAAACTAATTCATGGGAATGTGCAATGTAGTGAACTGCTCTTTTCTATAAATTTCTATGTTCCTTCAAGGACATTAAGGCATTCTGTTACCTTTCAAACAAATTTTCACCAAAGGTTGTATGGGCAATTTTCCCCAATAAATAGATTGATGAAGCATGCCAATAAATTTGGGGACGATTTATTTAATCTATCCCTAAATAGGCTTCGAAGGGTTATGAAGTCCAATGTTTTATAGATTAAGGCTTCATGTTGTTTTATTTTTAAGGTTAGATTTTTTAATGTGTATATTTTAAATTTAATTTTAGATGTTGTTTTCTTGTTTCTTAATCATTAGTAGCTTGTTGTTTTTTACTGCTTTTTAAGTATTTTGGTGGTTAACTAAAATATAAAATGTTAGTTCTGAATATTTGTTAATTAAAAAAGCTTAGTACTAGATATATATTGTAGATGCTTGTTATTTAAAATTGTAATTGGGCAATGCCCGTTAATGAGTAAATAAATAAATAAATAAATAAATATTAACCGTTAGAGGCGCCCTGGGCTGGAATTGTTGGGGCGCCTATTTTATTAGGAAAAAGGAAAACAAAAAATTATAAAGGGCGCCCTACTCGAAAATAAAATTGAAAACAAAAAATAGGTCCTTCCCTGTGTAGCGCCTATTTTCTTCCAGGACAGCCTATTCCCAAATTAAATTAAAGATTAAAGACGACCAAAAAACCCACCCCGCCCTACAACTTTTTTAAATATCTCCTGTATAGTCGGTCTAGTGCTTAATACGGCATCGTCACTGCCCTGTTAAACCATCGAAAATGAAACACTCTGTACAAAGAGTGTTGTTTTAATGTTTTTTTTAAAAATCTTTATGATATCTCACTAAAGCTTATGCCTAAATACCAGTGTACCGTGAGTGCCGGGTTGTTTAACCCATTATTGTTGTGTTCCGTCAACGTTATCCAAGCACTGAAACATGCAGTTTTTGCTTTTCACAGCACCTTTTAGACAATGCGGTAGTGCCACCACGGACGTTATTTTTAAATAACTACTACCTAGGAATGGCAGAATACTACACAGTGGTTTGCCATTGCCAACTGTGAGGTGACGAGCAAAGAAAAATCCGATGTCCGACTCCGAGCACCGACACGTTAGCCTCTGCACCACTGCACGCCACTGTCTTGTAAGTTTAAATTGGCTGGACCAATTTCCAAAAACAAAGTGGCATTAAGTAGAGGCATGTAAAACGAGGTGCTACATAACCCCCTTTCTAAATTTAAAAAAATTGTTAGTGCCCTCTTGGCACCAGCATAAAAATAAGTAAGAAAATCTTTGTCTAAAACCCAACATGGACCATTTTTTTATTTTGTGGACCTGTGCAATGTAATTGTACCTAACTTTTTTTTCGGAAAAAAGTATTTCAAACATTTTAGTGCCTGTTAGTAGAGACAAAAAGTGCATGCAAAAAATCTTGTCCTAAAAACAATTCTTTGTAGACAGCAAAATCTTTAAAAAAATATTTTACCCATATTTAACGTTTTTAGATAAAAGTCTGGAAATAAAGATAATTAGTCAAAAAACAGAGCACTCCTAAAAATAAAATCTATCACTTAGCAACTAAATAATCTGTTTAAGTAAATTCATATCGACACTTAATCCTATTTTTTTATTTTTTTTATAGCACTATTTGTAACGTTTTATCTTGATTGGAATGTCCCTCAAGGGAAGAGGTTTATATTCCTATCTATCAACGACATGTTTGTTCTAAACGTGCAGTGGCAGCGGCAGCTTTTTTTTAAGTTGGGCGATACCCGGCAAAAAAATTTGGAGGGACTAAGCAAAATGTGCAATACTAAAATTAAACAGAGACAGGGTGTTAAAAATACAAAACAAATATCTCATTTTTAGGGTTCAAAACTAAAAACCAAAACCCCCTTCAAGCTACAGTCATTATCGCAAGTTTGGTAAAAAAAACGTTTATTTTGATATGTTGTTACATTTTTGCATCAAATCTCACGAAAAGTTGCACATTCCTATACGGTTAGGCGTTGTTTTTATTGTTTTTCTTAAAAAGATAAAAACCTAATTCTAGACTAAGAAAAATCGATTTAATAAAGTTTCTTAGAGAAGAGGTGAGTTATATTGGGGCTAAAACTTGATGATGATGAAAATTTTATGTGCACGATCAACTTTTTAAAAGTAAAGCTACACCTACATGACGGCTACAAAAAATTCAAATATTTAGTTTTTGCATTTTTGTGATAAAACAAACGCTTTACGAGAAAATTATTTGCTTAGTAGGCTGTGAAAACCAAATAATGACCTATCTTTCTTCAGCCTCTAGTAACATATCTTATTTTAAAAAAGAGATCACTCTTTTTCAAAAATTAAGGGAAAATACTCCTGCATTTCGTGTCATTTACTTGGACCGTCTCCAGAGCCGTACACAAGAAGAAGGAGCCCCCCGCCTCTAGGAGCCCAAAAAAGACCTCCTAAAGAAGAGTTGTTTGCTGGAGGAGACGCTTAGTTTACTTACCTGTAGTTTTTTTCGATTTTCGCCTTTTGCCCCCTAAAATCACTTTCTGCGGACGGCCTGACAAGAAAGTGGCTGTATCGGTATGGTGAATACCGCGTGTTATTCACTATGGATTCATAAAAAAATCAGACATTTTGATAGGATATTTTATTTTATCGTCAAATTTTACAGTAAAATCAGTTTCTACTGACATATTTAAAAATAAGACCATTTTATATCATTTATACTCAAGATTCCGTAATTCAAATTAATTAAATATGTATTGAATAAATGGTTTATTATATTGAAATGCTTTTTTACCATGACTTTTTTGCGTTTCTTTGCCAGTCGCCCAATTAGCAGGTGGGTGAGAAAAATTTAGGTTGGGAACTCGACCAACCGAGCCTACCCCCTGGCGCCGCCACTGTAAACGTGACAGTTGAAACACACTATCAGGAATTTCGGTTGGCAACAGTTGGCCGCTTAATATAAAACAGTTGGAGTGGTAAACTAATACTTTTATTGACTATTACTGGGAAGATCATATATCTCAATATATTATTGCTGGTTTACACGCTTACATAATCTACTTTTCTGCTTGTTTAATCCTTTAATATCTCCATTGGGGGCCGTTAAGTTTAACTTAGTACTAGAGTTTGATTAAAGTTAATATGTAGCAGCTTACATATACTTATTTTGGTGATTAGGAGTATCTAAAAACGTATGCTGTGTCTTTAATTAAACCGTGGAAAAAAAAAGTAAAAAAATTAAAATTATTGAAATATTTCTTATTTAAACTTGTTGAAATTTGGTGGTATTATTTGTAGTATTAAGGGCTAAACTGAAAATATGTTCTGTACTGGTTCAGCGGATTAATTTTATTAATGGTATTTATTGGGGTATACGCCAAATCTAATCGTTTCTCCTAAAATAAAATAATAAGAAAACAAAAAAAATACATAAAATAAGTAACTATAGCCACCGTTGTCAAGATAAAATTAAATAAGAACTAAAAATTTAAACGTTAACTATTATTTAGGTCTATAATTTTAAAATTAAGCTTTAGTTTTACATAACTGGTTGCTGGTCTATTTATTATTTATAATACAAAAAAATTGATGAGTTTAGATGTTATTTAAATTAACAAATATTGATGCTACACACTTATTTAATAATAGTGCTGGGAGTTGGTGTCACCTGCCCAGAGAACTCACCTGCCCGCTGTGTTGCGGAGGCCTGCGCTTATCTGGGCCTGTTTCAAGTGAACTCTGTTTCTAACTGTAGAAACGTTTTCTTAGACTTGCTCTTTTCTAATATTTCTGATTTATATACTGTACCTGCTTGTGACATTTTATTGCCAAATAGTATACATCATGTAGCTTACTGTTTTAAGATCACAGAGTGTACCACTGAGGTTCTGCAGTATGATGAGTTTTATTATGATTTTAAAAGTGCAAATTTCATAGCCATTAATGATTTTTGGGCTCTGTTACTTGGTACAACATGTTTGAGGGGTTGAATGTTGGGGATGCAGTGGAAAGGTTTTATAATGTTATTCAACAATGTTTGGATGTTTTTGTGCCTTTGAGGCGAATAAAAAATTCTAATTTTCCCAAGTATTTTAGCCCTGAACTGAAGGATCTTATTATTAGGAAAAAGATTGCTCATAAAAATATATGTCCACTAGATGCGAAGGGGATTATTTGGAGTTCTCAAGGTTACGTAAATTATGTAAAGATAATCACAAAGTGTGTCATGATGAATTTATAAGAGTCACTGAGGAGAACTTGGCGAGTAATCCCCGGCGTTTCTGGAGATACATTAACGATAAAAGGAAACAGACATCTCTTCCAAAATGCATGCATTATGAGGGGCAGAGCGGTGAGTCTGGAGAGGAGATAGTTAATTTATTTTCTTTATTTTTTTCCAGCGTGTATGATAAAACAATTTGCCAAATTCCAAATCTTAATATTGGTAGACAAAAAGATGTATCGCTTAATGAATTGACGCTTGCTGAGGTTTTTACCAAGATCAATAATCTTCCTAACACTCTATCTGTGGGTCCTGACAAAATTCCAAATGTATTTCTAAAGAACTGTGTATATACCCTATCCAGGCCTCTTCAACAGATTTTCAACATGTCATTGGAAACGGAGATTTTTCCGGAGGTATGGAAACATAGCTACATAACACCGATTTTTAAGTCTGGTGACCTGGAAGATGTTGGAAACTACAGAGGGGTGTGCAACCAGTCAGCGATTCCTAAATTGTTTGACAGCTTGGTTTGTGACCAGTTGAGTTGGTCTTGCCGAGGCTTAATAATTCATAACCAGTTTGGCTTTTCTGATAAAAAATCTACCACTGACAACTTGGTACAATATGAAGTTGACTTGTTGGACGCTTTGGAGAACAAAGTCCAAGTAGATGCAATCTATACGGACTTCTCCAAAGCGTTCGACAGGGTTAACTTTGATATCTTGCTGGCCAAACTCTTGGCTACCGGATTTGCTCCACATTTGGTAAATTGGCTTGCAAGTTTTTTAAAGGGCCGAACCCAGAGTGTAAAAATTAATAATTTTGTTTCTGACAGTTTTGAGGTTTCTTCGGGTGTGCCTCAGGGGTCTCACTGCGCTCCTCTGTTATTCAATCTGTTCGTGAACGATATTTGTAATGAGCTGCGCCATTCTAAGGTGTGTCTTTTCGCGGATGATCTAAAAATGTACAGAAGGATTGAGTGTCAGGGGGATGCGGTGATGCTTCAGAGTGACTTGGATGCTCTATGGAAATGGTCACTGAACAATAATCTTCTACTTAACATTGGGAAATGTAATTATATTAGTTTTTTAGGGGTACGAAGAAATTTAATACATCTTACGTCATAGATAATAAAAGCTTGGGCTATGTAAACAAAATTAAAGATCTAGGTGTTTGGTTTGCGGAAAATCTTAGCTTTGCGGAGCACATTAATAAGGTTAGTCTTAGGGGTATGAGAATGCTTGGTTTTGTACATAGAAGCTGCTCTGAATTCTCACTTGCCACCGCCAGACTTTTGTACTGCTCCTTGGTTAGGCCAATTTTAGAGTATTCTACTGTGGTATGGTCACCACAGTATGCTGTTCATTCTGATATGCTGGAGAGGGTCCAGAACAAATTTTTGCGGTTTGCCGCATACAAGTCTGGAGTAAGGATGGAGAATTACCACCGCTCTGATTTACTGAGAAAGCTAAGACTACACACTTTACAGCATAGACGTCAAGTTTATGATCTCTGTTTTGTGTTTAAGCTATCTAATGGTCTCATTGACTGTCCCGACCTTCTATCACTTGTTCAACTTAATGTCCCCTCTCGTAATCTTCGGAATTTTAATTTATATTATATCCACCCTCATACCACAAACTATGGAATGCACTCACCGATGGATAGAGCTCTTCGTGTGCTGAACACCTTTGGTTCACGAGTGGATGTTTTTAACAGCACATTGTCTCAATTTAAATCTAAGATCAATCATTTGGTTCCTTAATGAATTAATACTTTACTTGTAGCTGTGATCTTTTTGTGATTTGTATATAAATATTTTTGATCTGCCTATATGTACCTGTTATTTGTTAGTTAGTTATCTAATTGTAGCTTAATTTAATTTTGTAGTTATTTTTTTCAATAATTGTAATAGTCATTGTAAAAATGGGGAATCCCGTATACTTAATAAATAAATAAATAAATAAATAAATATGTCCAACCCACTTAGCCTGCCGGTAAATCCGCCACTGGGCTAAACAAAGCAATTTTGTTGTTTTTTTAATTTTGTGACATCCCATGAAGGCTTATGCCTAAATACCAAAGTACCGTAAGTGTCGGGTTATTAGATGTTTACCCATCTTCTCCTTTATTCCCTCAACGTTCTCCAACAACTGAAACATGCAGTTTTTACATTTCACAGCACCTTTTAGACAACGCGATAGTGCCACCACGGACGTTATTTTTAAATAACAACTACCCAAAAATGTCTCTTCGGCCGAGGATCGAACCGGCGACTTTTGGCTTTCGAGACAAAACCTCTGTTCACCACATCACCGGAGAGACAATTGAAAGGTTTAATGCACAGTAACGCTTGGCTTAAGCCTCTGTATATTTGCCGAAAAACACTAAATATACTTTAAATGTATAATTTTTGGGAGGGGCTAATCGCAGGCCCTGGGGGGCTTAGACCCCTGCCCCCTCCTAATTGCGCCTATGTTACTGTAGCAATGTTGTTATACTACATATATAAGTTAATATACATCGACGTCTTTTTTTTTTAATAGACTGTAATAAACTTTTGTTTAGGTATTTTTAAATACTTAGTATGCTTCTAAAAAAAATGTAGGTTTAATATTGAAAAATCGTACTTAAAAAACTTTTAAACAGACTCATAAAAAATTAACTATAGTCAAAACAAAATTGATGAGTTTAAAACAGATCAGAAACTGAACTATAAACTTATTAAGGTTGTTTTATTATTTCAGACGGTAAATCGACTTTAAAAATATCCTAAAAATATACCTAAAAATCTATTTTAAAACTTTTATGAAGTGTAAGAATACTTTTAGAAAGTTGGTATAAGAAGATTTTTCAGTATTTAATTTGTTGTGGTTTGTTTTTCAGCGTCACCGCGTAAGTGGTCTACATATGGGACTCTTTTTTTTATTGTTTTACGAAAAAAGTTATTCTTTATAAAAGTTCTTCATGGTCTAATACCTAAAATGAAATCATTAGGTATTCATTTTTTTAGTGGTATACGAGGTAAGTATCTGAAAAAATATAAATTTTGTTCAAGAGGAAAAATCCCTTATTCTTGAAAATATCAAAAATTATTATTAGGGAAAAAAAGTTTAAAATAAAAATACCTCTTAAATGTGCAAACTCGTTCATTTAAAAGAAAAATATTTTTCTTAAGCTTCCTTTTTTTCGAAATAGATAAAAAAAAGCTTTTTTGGCAATAAACGAATTTTAAAGTTATTTCTATTACTAAATATTTTTGCTTAATATTTTTCAATATTGTTATAACTATCGATACTTTCCTCTTAAACAAAATAATATTTTTTAAGATACCTCGTATACCACTGCAAATAATGAGTATCTAACGACTGCATTTTTAGGTTTTAGACCATTCAGAAATTTTTTTAAATATTTTTTTAGTAAAATTAATAATAAAAAAGTTTACCATATGTAGACAACTTAGACGGACACGCTGTATGTTGATAACATTAATATATTTTTTTAATTCTGAGTTTAATTATTATTGCAACCAAACTATTTAGTTATAAAAATTAAGAAAGAATTAAACTACATAAAGTTAGATATTATCTAAAACAACAGCTAATTCCAATAAAATAGAATTGTACAAAGTCAGTTTGATAAAGTTTTGATATTGATACCGTAATTCGCAAATCGGCTAACTTCATCCAAACTTTTTAATTTAAAAATAGCTTCGAACTGAAACAAAATACATTGCGATCTAAGTGTAACATTTGGTGACCAGCGTTGTCGGTTTTGGGCAACGGCACGCGGTGTTCTGCTCGGGGGTGAACGAACGGACCGAGCAGCAATCATCCAAGTTATGGAATGAATGGTGTGTGAATGGGAAGGAGTAGAGGTCAAGGTACAATAAGCCTTTAGGCTGCAGTGCACCACCTAGGAGGGTGATCGTCGGACCTGGGTGGGATTACCCCGAAAGGGCGAAAAAAAAAAGTGTAACATTTTTTTAACTGGGCAGTTTTTGGTAAAATTTATATTTTTATATAGCGTCTTTCCATAAGAGCGATATTATTTCAAATAGAGATTTCTCAGTTTATAATCCATATATTTTTATTTCTAGGTGTTACTATATTTAGCCTAGTAGGAAGTTTTATGATGCAGCGTCTGACCCATCTCGATCGGTTGGAAGTAATAAAAAAATATTTCCAAAATGGTAGCTCAGTTGTAGCTACTCAGCGTTTATTCACTCGAAAATTGGGTTGCCATCATCGGTACTCTGCGCAGGTTAACCGCCGCACTGTAAAGAAGTTTGAAAATGAGTTAATTTTACGTAAAAACTCATCCACAAACATTTCCATAGTGCGGCGAGTAACCTGCACAGAGTACCGATGATGGCAACCCAATTTTTGAGTGAATAAACGTTCAGTGACCACAACTGAGCTATTACTCTGTTAATATGTTTTTATTACACTACTCAAAAGAATTATCGCATATGCTCGATTTCTTCCATAAGCTTTAATACAAAAATGCTTTCATTAAAATGGCCATATCTCATTTAATTATTAAGATATCAAGACAATTAAAAAAATAAAATGTTAAGAAAACGTGAAGCTATAACTTTATATTAACCGTTGTTATTTACTGTTAGCAATAGATCCTACGGGGTGATAATTTTTTTGAAAAAATGAATAATTTTTAATAGCCCTATAAAATGTGCTGTTAAAAGGGAGAAATCTCATTTGTGAATAATTTATACCCTTACCCATTTCTGATATTTTATAATCACAAATTTGACTACTCCCTTTTAACAGCACATCATACCGGGCGATTAAAAATTAATCGAGTATATGCGATAATTCTTTTGAGTAGTGTACTTTCAACCGATTGAGAGGAGTCAGACGCTGCACCATAAAACTCAAGTCTAAGGGGCAACCTTTTTTTTTTTTAAAATAAAATTCAGTTTAGTGAAAAATTTATTTTTATTAAAAGATAACAGACTACGCAAAGCGCCGACTCATCTACACCTACACATCTTTAAACAATTAACACAAATATATTGATTATTGTTAGCAAACTGTAAGTAACATTTTTATCAAAAAAGTATCTAGAAAATTTATAAAATAAATAACATTTAGAAAACTTTTTTCTATATATTAAAATCAAGTTTTCTATCTTTTACTACTGCGAACTTATTAGTTATTTTTTCAATATTAATAATAATTTCTCTATGTATATTAAGAAGCTGAAAAGATTTCCTGTGACATTGTAGATCTTAACCATATATCTAACCTCTTTAAAGTAAAAAAACTTCATCCGCTGAAGCTACGCTTACAAGAAGGGTGCTAACAATTTGTGGAATCATTTTAATTATGGAAAATATTATATCTATATCGCATGGCAAACTGTTGTTTTCAATGCAAATTCCAAAATCACACTCGGACATGAGATTTATCAACAACAAGTCCACGTTATCATCAGCATTTAAGATTTTTTTAATGGAATCTAATACCTGTGCTAAGACTGTTACACAATTCTGTGTTTAAATTTAAAATTCTAGGGAGGGTAATAACCCCTTTTATTTTAACTGCATACTATAGTAAATATAGTAACACCAAGCAGGGCCGTATTAACCCTATGAGGCGCCCTAGGCTACAAGTCCCAGAGCGCCTATTTTGCGTGACAAAAAAATTTGAAGAGCAAAAAAAATTTTCTTTTCAGGCGCTTTACTTCACCACCCCAAATGAAGTTTCATGACCAAGAAAAAAAAGTAATTCTCTCCTTTTCGCGCCTATTTCATTTATTTCAAAGCACCTATTCACAGAGCTATTTCTTCTAATCCCCACCCGATCTAAGCTTTTTAAAAACTCCTGTGTCTAGCGCCTATTACTCTCCTGTCTGGCGCCTATTTTTTCATGGCGCCCTAGGCTGTAGCGTAGTCAGCCTAATAAATAATACGGCACTGACACCAAGAAAAAATATATGGATGAGAATCCGAGAAATCTTTATTTCAAATACTATCGCTCTTATTGAAAGACTCTATACTATGCAACATTTATTTTTCACGAACAAATACTTATAATTGATTCAGATGAGAGCGGTAACGTCATTATGACAGTTTAAGCAAGCTATTAAATTATGTCGTCATAGCATAAAATGTGTTACACATAAAAATTACGACCCACAAGACCATTTTTTGCATGTTTAAAATTTCTAAATAAAGAACGCAGCCACGTTAATTACATTTTTTAACAATTAATAACTAAATGACGTAGATATAAAAGAGTCACGTTTAGTTATATAGTGATGTACGTAATTAAAGGTTTAATATAAAAATTTTTAATATAATAAAAAGCTAGAAAATATTTTAAAGTACACGATATTAAAAATAAAGGTAATTAATATTTTATTAAAAAAAAAAAAATTGTGAACACTTAAAAGCACAAAAGCTAAAAAAAAGAAAAGCACTTATCACAAACTGTTTAGAGTAATATACAGTGATGACCATAAATGTTAAACCATCTTAATTTTTAATTTCTCAAAAAATCTGCATACACCGAATAATATACATAAGAGAAAACTACCTTTATTTGTAAACTTGGGACAAATATTATTTTGAAACCTTGTTAAGAATTAAAATGTATGGTATATTTTATAGGCATAACCTTTTAATAAAAGAAAAATGAAAATAAAACTTACTTTTCCAACTTACCCTGTATACAGATTATATCGAACTAAATTAACTGTAGTAAATAACCCTTATATCTTTTAAATTTCGATAAATTCTCAAAGCTCTGTTCTTCTTAAAGCATTTGAGTACATTTAGATCACATTAAAAAACAAACGTAATTTGTTTTTTATTTTTGGTTTTATAAGATTAAAATTTAAAAATTTATTTAGAATAAATACATTTTTTATTTGTTGCCTTATTGAACCGAAAAAATCAAAAATTTGTGTTTGTTTTTTATTGGTACTAACTGTACCTAAGATGATTTAAGAATATCAAAGCTTCGACATTTTTGGAATTTTAAGAGTAACAGTAATTTAGTACTCTTTAATCTCTATAAGGGGTAAGTTAAAAAAGGTATTTTTTTCAAATGTTTTAAACGGAAGTTCTGCTTTTGAAACTATGACATAACTTTTAATTCCAAACAATTTTCAAAATAATATTTATTTCAAAGTTTAAAAAGAAACCCAGTTTTCTCATATGTCATATAAGCCTACTTGATTTAAAAGAACTACTGTACTGGAAAACGTTACTTTCCGCACATTTGCGCCTAAACCAAACCTAAATCCGACCCAGTATTACGGCTGGCTACTGACTTTTTAAACCAACGTCATACATCTTTTATTGTAGTAACTGGGGTTACTGATTTTTTCCACCAATGAATTACATTTTTTGTTCAGGTATTTTTCTTAATTTATAGTGCCCGAGGAAGTATAGACCAAAGTCGGTCTATATAGGGTTGCGACATTCGGCCATATTGCTTTAACGTGTTATGACGTCACTTCTTCCATTTTCGGCCATGTTGTTCAGTACCGGAGATATACAGTTTATTGTATTAATAGAACAACCGTTTACACAACAGTTTTTAATTATTATAAAGTTGTAAATTCTTTTACTTTAAATAAAAAATATTTGGAATTATATCTTTCAACAAATATTACTTCCAAAACAATGTAAAATAAAATGCGCAAATTCTAGACGCCACTGGATTGATCATCAGCTTTGATTTTACCCAGTCTTGCCATCTTTTCTCCGTGGAGTGCGTCCCCAACCTCGAACCGCCTAAAAGTTGAGGTTGTGTCGCAACCTATATAAATATAAACTAACCTTGGTATAGACGAAATCTGCGGCGTTTTTGAAAAATTGAAACAAAATATCGATGAATTTAAGTCCGTCATAATTTTCAGTAATTCAAAAATAAAATTTAAATTTGGGATACTATGTAATATTGCTCTGCTTTTTAAGCATTTTTATTTTTATACTCGAGTCGCAAAATAATTTACGATGTTTTATTCATGTAATAAATTAATGTGACAGAAAAAATGTGTTGGTTATGTACATTCATAAAATTCTAGCTACTTAAGTGAGTAAAGCTAACAATTTTGTAGATACACGATAAGTCATTCATTTTTTGTCATACAAAATATCCTATGAGTAATACGATACGACTGTTTAAAGTATTAGCATTTTTTTTTAATTACCTATTAATAGACTACAATGAATATTTACTTTTTCTATATTCTACACAAATATTTTTAGCCTCTTTTTGCTTTTTCGCTATTTTTTTATCTTTTTGACAACCCACAAAGGCATATGCCTAAATACCAGAGTACCGTGGGTGTCGGGTTATTAGATGTGTAACCCATTGTTCCCCCTGTTCCGCCAACGTTGTCTAAGCACTGAAACATGCAGTTATGCATTTCACAGCACCTTAAAGACAACGCGGTAGTGCCACCACGGTCGTTATTTTTAAATAACTACTAACTCACCTACCTACCTACCTACCTACTATTTTATCCATAAAGGTAATAATTTATTGATGTTGACCCATCGATCGTTGAACTTATTAATTTTAGGTTCAAATGACATTGCCCTGCTAATTACATACTTAATTTACTTATCATAAAAATTTCAACAGATAAAAATAATGTATCAGATTTAACTTAAAGCGATATTTATATAGTTTAGTAGGAAAAAATACGATTTTACTTTAAAGGTGTAAATATCTGCTTAAACAAACATTTTATTATGGCCTCGCTGTTTATATAGACGTGACATCACGAATAAAGAGGGATGCGTTTCTTTCACAAAAGCTGTTAGCATGCAAAACGGCAATGCTACCTCTACTAGGTGTATGCTCTTAAGGTACGTCAAATAACAATCTTGAAT
>JACEGR010007350.1:0-50454 GCA_014170235.1 Listronotus bonariensis
TCCTGTTGCATGAATAAAATCGTAATCATCTAATTATGTTTCGATAGTTTTAATTTAGCGCCTGATTATACCATAAGCCACAAAAAGCCAATTCTTTAATGGTTTTTGTACAATTGACATAAAAATAAAATGATATTTTTTTAAAACCATAGCCAATTATTGTAAAGTATTTATTTATTATTTTTAAACCGTTCTCAGTTTTTTGTGCCATCAGCGGTTGCTGAGATATTGATGGTTAAGGCAAAGGTTCGCTTCGATGTAAACATCCAGCAAGAAGTGGAACTCTTGTAACGTAAAATGAGTTTTCATAGAAAATGGGAAATATGGGTTAAAGTTACTTTCGACAAACTTTAGCAGCCGAGTCGTTGTACTCGCTTGAAGCGGCACGACGTTTATGCGTAATGCGAGTTACCGACACTGCAAAATATATGATTCTTCGGTTGACTGGGCGATGATATCGAGTAGCAGGACAATATGCAGAAGGCGCGATCAGTGGTTGCGTCAGTAAAGTGTCGAAACATAGCACCATCATTGTTATTTGTCTGCTCAAACGCCAGCACCAACCCTGGCCTCGCGACGGCGATTACGACCGTAATACTGGTTGATGGCGGAAAGATACAGTGACCCATATGATGGCGTGTTACTCATTGGCATACGCTTTGAATGCAAGCGCACAAAGACGCGTCAGTGCAAGCCGATGCTTGATGAAGGTTTAGAAATATCGTTGCAAAGTTATTGGAAATGGCATATCACAATGTTACAAAGTTTTAAAGAATGTCCCAGCAAATAACATATTTAGAATTTTGAATCGAGGTGAGACAATAAAAATTACATAATATAATTTCTTTGATGCACAAATTAAAATATAGTAACAAAGAAAACACTAAAATAAAAAGGCTTACACCATCACTAGACAAAACATAGGGAAGAAGATTTAAAGAGTTAAATGTAAAAACTACAAATATATATAATTTTTTATTAACACGTACCTTTACACAAGACAACTCCAAGTCACCCCAGATTTAAACTAGGACAGTTCTATCATCTATCATCAATGATAGAATACGTTGTTTGATATTATCTAAGTTGTTGCAAACATACAGGTGCTACCACCAACAAAAAACACTTCCTGACAAATCATGCTTTAGCTTATTATTTAATGATAAAGGTTATTTGAATACAATATTACACTTTAATAGGTATTAATACTTACTGATACTGATTTGAAAACCTTTCTTTAAAAAGAAGAAATAGTTAGAAAATACAGCTTATCAAACAGCAAAGGTTGTTCGTGTCTATATTTGAGCAGCGGGGAAAATTTCATCTGTCGAAACGCCTTACCATCATTTTATCTCAAATAACATTTTGCCTGACTTGGCAGATGATACGTCATTTCCTAAAAACATGTCAATATAAGCGGCATCAGAAATAAATACCGGCCTGAAAATGTTGAGTTGCTCTCACATTTGTCAATCAGATATTACATGCCGCCACGGTAATTAAGTAGGCGTCACCGTTACGCCCAATATGAAAATGGGGTCGGCTACGCGAAGACACCGTTGCTGGCAAGAGCCTACGAACATGCCGTGCTGGCTGCCTGCAATTTCACTGCGTTGACAGCTGGGAACACAACACGAGCAAAGATATATTCAGCAGGTTCAGCCTGTTAACTCGAACATATGACCTAAGCTCTTAATAACTCACATTTCCTGTTAGTCGGATACCGAAGATTATGAAACCGAAAGTGTCGGGCACATCGAAGAATCGTGAGTATTTGATACAAATTATCAGGCAGTCAGTCCGGAATCATCGGAAACTCATTTCTTGACAGTTTGACATCAAATACTGCGTCAATTACGTAAAAATAGTTTTTTTTATTCAGCAGTGTCATGTCAGAATATTTTTGTTACAAACTCGAACAAAGTTGTATTAGAAAAAGAAAGATTGCCTTTATAAAAATGGCATATCGAGCAGCAGTTCAGGTCAAATCCCAGATGAATAATACATTTGATAGGACGATAACAGCTTTATTGATCCAAAAATCTATTTTTGACGAATTGAGTTTTTCAATGTCAGTGTTAGATATAAAAATCTAATAGTTCCATGTCTGCTAAAAATCCATTTGTTGACGTTTCAAATTCATTAAGTTTATGATAGCGCCCACTTGATGTGGGGAAATTGTTGTCAGATCAGCCTGATTGCCCATCCACGATGAGGAAATTAAACCATCCCGTTACTCCAGCAGCTCTGTCTCAGTCCTTCTGCACGTCGATGAAAACACTTTGAAAATTAAGAAATCGTAATACTCATGGCGCGAGCTGCCACTTATTTTAGGTAAACCGCAGAAACCGCAAAATATGGTAAAGGTACCATCGCAAAGACGACATGATCGTATACCCACGCTGTAAAGCCTTCGTGTCCATCGCCTGTTTTCCGTAACATCTACATAAGACACTCGTAGCAGAAATGTAATCAAAGATAATACATAACAAATAGTTAAGACATACAAATATATTATTTGGGAAGGATTACGCTTTCTTGTACCTGTAGTTTATGAAACCTGTCAACATTTTATCATCGCATGTGTCCTGCATATCGTATTGTCTTTGATTTTGATCAAAACAAGAAAATGTTTGCTTGCTTTGATGTCAGTTGAGATTTACCTTGAAGCCTGCCATCGGGCCAGGTGCATTCACGAAGAATCTAGGTGGCACAGAGCGTCTTTGACTTGATAGTATGCACCTGAGCTGTCTGTTTTTTTGTTCTCAAATCAGCAGGGTACAACGCAGATGGCTTTTTACACATTTATTTAAAATGGAATTGATTGTTGAAAAAAGCATTGCCGCCTCTTTAAAGTATGACCGCATACAAAACTCTTCGTCACGGTTCCAGAACAGGTATTAGTTTCTAAGAGTGCGATTCGAGTGAGTAATGACTAATAAGATGTCCAGGTACAGCCGTAGATCATCAGTCACATTGATGTAAATTGAACATTTAACCAGAAATATATCAACTCCGTATCGCTTTTAAAACCGTGGATGGCGGTTAGGTTTATCGTTTGTATTGAAGATATATCGATTGTTGCATTTACACGATCGCTGACCCTCATTTTTTTTTTGATATAGAAGAAGGGTAACCGACGTCTTTGCGGCAAAAGAGTCTCAACCAACTTACAAGGTGTTAAAATTAACGCCTTATTTGCTATCTAATACTATTTATTTCTATGATGTCTTGATTAGCAACATAGTTTAGGCAATAGTACAGTCATCGTATTTAAACTTGAACTGCACTACTTCTGATTTTTTTGTTTGATGCTCTTTGTCACATTTATTGTCACTAACAACCTAACATGCACAGTTTTGTTTTTTTTTTATGTCCACAAACAAAACAAGAGATCGGGAACTGTGTGGTAGGAAAGGCACCACATTTCTTGGTGATTATTCTGCCCTCTATGACACATCGGTAAAATTTATTTTTAGCGTACACTCTTTTGATGTATGGGGACGTCTGTAACACTGACGCTAAACAATAGCCAAGATCGCTTGCCCGTAGAATGACCGCCTGTTTCCATCTGATGGTCAGGATCCTACATACGTAATAGACATACAAACATTGCTGCAAATATTGTTGTGGGTGGTTCGTCGACAACTCGCCTGTTATCTTTATCGATGCCTTATTCGTACCCGATGGAACGTGGCTTACATGTCTTCATTTGACTTGGCACCTGTCAGGAAGCTTGATAGAGCAAGATTGCCAGAACGAGCAAACAGCATCGGCCAATTTGATTCATGTTGGGTAACGAACACGGACATGTACCCTCTGGCATAGTCCACAGAACACCATATTGGCACGTAAAATATTTTCACCTGACAAATACCCAGCGATTCTTTCGTGCATTTCAGACATCTTTTCTGCACAGTTTCATTATTAAACAACTGTTCGTACTTGAGGAAATAATTTTCCGCTGCATTAGACACTGCATAAAACTGTTCTGTATTGACAGAAAGAACATCTCAACGTGTCATATCGATCAGGAGCATTGTTCAAAATAGACGAATAAGACAATACATTTACCAAATATATTGTACGACGCAACCGATATTCAATAGTAATGAAATAAGGCATATTGGGCAGACGTTGAATCACTTTAAACATTATATTCAAGAACCGTCACTGGTTTCATCGGCCACCGAAACGATAGATCAGCATTTTTCCCAGACAGAACTCTTAAAATGGAAATACTTCATCCGATGGTTTATTGCTCTACTAGCCAGATTAAGGTGTTATATCACTTGATAGAAAATATCGCTCATTTTCAATAGGCTCTTGAAAGTTGGTTTTTGTGAAGAATAACGAAACATTGAAATAAGAATATTGGCGTTAACGATATTTTCACCAGAAATGCGGTCGATTAAGTATTTTTCAAGAAGAAGATGAAAAATTAGAGTTGAAGGCATTACTAAATAACTTTGATACAGGCAGAGATGGTTTCAGAAAGATCAGGCTATGTTCTACTGATTTTATTAGGCCAATTCTCATTTACTTGAAATGTGCCACCATCAGTACTAGAAAATGAATGACAAATCTATTTTTTTTTGAAGCCTAACACTGTGTATCTGAGTCTCAAGAACTTTTCGATGCAATCTGCCCTGCTTAAAATTATCTTGTTGTTAAGATTGCTTTAGATTATTTTCCGGCTGTCTTTTGATTCAGCAATGTCATTCGTCAACACTACTGCGTGTTTTCGATCAGTTAATACGATTACCATCGCACTCTTCTGATATAGTCGTTGACGACAAGGCAAATTTTATACACGGAACAAACAGATTAGCCCTATGATTTCAATACGACACCGCTTTGGCTAGACGATAATATTGGCGACGCCTTACTAGATGAAGGCGTTCTGTTCGGTTAATGGTATTATTTGCACACAGCACAAAAACCGTGAGCCAGAGAATTGAAAATCGATAGTCACGATTAATTAATGCACGTAAAAATAATACCGAAATCTTAAAACGTCAGGACTGAGAGAACCACCCGCTCAGTTGCCACCCCTATTTATTAGTGAACGTGCCTGCCAGACGAAGCTGACGACAAGATAGATCGAAGCCGTACTCAAGATACCATATTAAACATTTGCCACACAATACTGTGCTAGCCTGACAAAATGTACATATCTTAGTCACATATTGATTTTTCCAGAACCTGAAATATGTGTCCAGGAAGAGTTAAACAGGCTCTGACTTATTGTCTTAGTTCTTTTCACATTACTTTTTCTTCCTGTTAGTCCACTGGGAGCTGTTGAATAGAAATATTGTTTATAACTGAAATGTACCTGTATTTGTTAAACAGTATTTTTCTGTGCATATAGGTTTGAATTTTAAATTTTTAGCTTTTTTTGAAATTCTGATTAAGTGTTAAATATGTTGTTTTGTAGACAGAACACAGATCTCGGTTTTTCGTGCCAGGGTGGAAAACGTTTCATAAAAATATGCACAGCTGTTTAGGAAACGCATTGATACGATTTTCTGAAATCATAAATTTACCGGAACTATCGTCCATGATTAGATTTGAGTCATATATCGGAGCCACGTCGTTGCTATTAACGTAATTTCGACATAGCAAAGCGACATCGTACCACAAGCCCAACATACCCGCGAAGGCGCCGTCGATTGGCTCCAGCGCTCGTATAGTGGCTTCTGAACACCGGCAGCGTTATCTTCATCCTGATTTTCTGAAAGCTGCTGGCATTTTTTCTCCGAACATTTCAACCAGCACGACGAACAAAGAAGTCAGCATATTGGCTTGACTGCTGGGATATCTTTATATTAAAGAAAAAAAGAACTTTTGCGCTTTTGTGGGCTATGTTCTTATCGCGTCTTGTGGTGTATAAAAGTGAAAGCACGCCACGATTTATCACTTGCAACGACTCAAGAATGAGCACATCCACTTTGCGATTTGTAGAGAAAGTTTTCACGACACAAAAATGGTAAATTTTGCAATGCCAGCCGCCTGGAGTCAAACACCACCCGTTAGATCTTCAATTTTTTATCATTCGTAACTACTTTTGCTTTTATTCAACATCTTTGATTCACTGTGACATCGACACTTTTCTGCAATGTGGTAATACGCCACCGTTATCGTTTTTCACTGTAACATGAGGCACGTCGTAGTATGGCTACCTTGGTATTTTCCGGATGACGATGACTGAAGGACCGAACCGGCGACGGGAAGGAGGTTCAAACATGAACCGCCGAGGCGCGCCAATCATATCGCGGTGCCGCTACGAACCAGTGGTGTCCTTTGTCAGAACCGACACGATAATTCGAACATCTCGTAAATTTTATTTCACCCGTCGCATGTTACAGCGTCATCGCCGTTAATTTCCAGGCCTTTATATGTAAACAGTAGCTTATAGGCACAACGTCTTTGTCGGGTGAGCTGAAGGTCATCGCCAGACCGACGAGTCGACGCTTCCGTTCGCGATCGCGAAGGGAATGAGAAATTTCTGTTTTCTTTACTGGTAAAGAAATAAGAAACTGAATTGTTTATTTTGAGTTTTATATTTTCAAATTACTTTCAAATTCGCGAAGACTTTTTTACCTTACTTTCTTACTGTTCCAAATTAATTTGATACAAGTTCAGTCTGCCTGATGGAACAGTCGCTTAACAGCACATCTCATCTTCTAGCTGTAGTCGGTAGCCAAATAGAAACAGCTATTGAGCTGAGGTATTAAGATAAAGATCCTCTCATTTTATGGACAGTGACAAAGGAACAGTTGGGTAACAGGGTGTTTCATCACTTATGAAAAAGTTCATGCTGCTCAGGTTTTGAAAATGTAACAGACTAAACTATATTTGTTGCTGTTAATTGTAGTTTTCTTAACTTAGAGGTCCAGTCATGATTTTTCTGCATACTGTAACAGTTGATTTGTCGAAATGTTGCAAAGCTGTACAAAAGTATTCAATAAGATGTCCACTCACTATTAGTGTTAAATAGTTCTATTTTGTCATCATGGCTGGGGCCTGATAGAACCGATTTTCTGTGCACCAAAAGTATTTTAAAAATATATAATTTTTTATAAACTGGCTCGAAGTAGATTCTTATCGCACTAGCAAAACACCAACTTTTTAAACAGGTACACAAATCTATTAAACATATTGGGTCCACGCTTTGTTTTGGACCGAAGCGTTATTAATTAACGGAAAGACAGTAACGCTCCATTGGTTTCTTCATGTATACAAACTATCACAATGACATGTTGTCTTTGCTCTAATTTCTGACTCCTTCATTCCTTTACATTACAGCTGAGTCAGTTTTGTAGAGTATTGAAAACAGCATACAGATAGCTTACATTGATCTGATCACGTCTGCTTGTTGAGGTACCACCCTGCTACCAGGCACACGACAAATTAGTTTAGTAGGCTACGCAAAATTGTGTTGAATTATATTTAAAATCTATTGCACACCAAAATTCAAGAAGAATGAGATTCAACACGTTAGTAAAGGATCAATCTCGCCAACCATTGCACAGATACGATGGGATGAGGCAAGCTGGGTATGATTGCAAAAAGTGATTGATCCATCTTATTATAGACATAAACGACCGGCAGAAAGAGCGGGTTCCGACAGCATGAGTGTTTGGCGACAGTACCCTGTTTGCACATCGAAAATTATAAGAAAATGCGACAGAAATGATACAGGGGCCAAGATAACAGTTTCGTTATTTTCACAAACTTGACCACCTAAGCTTCACGTTATTTGTTACTCGCAATTAATATCTTGAGAACATTAAAAATTAAAAACGTTTTTTCAATAACGAGTTTGCATATTGTATATTTTTATTTCAGACATTTTTTTTTATAAGAATTTTCGATATTTTGTGGTATTTTTCTTAAACAAACTATATTTTTTCAGATACCTCCTATACCACTGAAAAAATAAATATCTAATGTTTGCATTTTAGGTTTTAGACCACGCAGAACTTTCATAGAATAACTTTTTTCGTAAAATAAATAATAAAAAGTTTTCCATATGTAGTATTATATTGTAATAAAGTTTACTGAGTCCATATGTTCTGTTTTCTAACTTTTGTCACTAAAACATTTTAACGAGATCCAAAGGTGATTTTGTAAGACTACACATACACCTGTATAATAAAAGAAATAAAAACACAGCCACACAAGACACTTCATGAAAATAAAGTAGGTTTTGATAGCTTGAGCCCTGTGCTGGGCAGTGAACGTTTGAGCCACTTGCCTGTGGTCGATTATGACCGTACTCAGCATTCTCGTGAGTGAATAGAGAACTATCACTAAGCTGCTGACATTTTTCAAAGTTAGCATATTATTGACAGTCTCGAACTAGCCAGAATGGTCTCCGTCAAGGCAATGAATAATGGTGCCAGACATTATTTTTAATTGGTGAAATGAAAATATGTTTTTTAAAAATATTTGTACCTGTTTTTTTAATGAAACGCTGAGACTTATATGGATATTGACAAAGCAAAGAAATAAATGTTTTTCACAGATAACGAGTGACTTGTATACTTGCAAAAACGTATATATCCATTCGAGAGTTATAACATTTTTCCACCATTTTTTGTTATCACAGAAGCACACCACAGCTGGTGGTCCCCCCGCTCTTGCCATTACCAGAAATTATGTAATCACCGGAAGAAAGAACTGTTGACGTTGCGCAAAGGTCTGAGCAGCAACAAAAGAAATACGGTTATGCATTATATAAATATACCGATACGTTGCGTGCAAAAATTAACAGCTGAATACCGGTAACGGACAGTAGCTCAAATGATATCATCTGTACTAATGTATTTTGTATTCGATTTCGAATATTGTTTTTGAATATTGAATTGTTCTCTGGTATCGAATACAGTATTTAAATGTCGGGTATTTCAATGACGGCTTGAATACGATTCTAGTCACCGGTATTTATTGTTCTAGGTCATCGGCAGGCTTGAATACTCATTATTCGAATGGTATTTCGAATAATATTAGGAATATCGGTATCCAAATATTTGGTTATCGAACTGTTACAAATGTTTACTGAACCCGGTATAAAATCCTGATTTTGCGTTTGCCATCTGATTGGGCTTTTGACCGCATGGCGCCACGCGGTGATACGTCGAACATTAATCACGCAATATCAGGCGATCAGTGAATCGGTCACTCGACTAAAGACAAAACCCAACTCGTTGTGATACTTACTAACAAGTTTTTTTTCTGTCAAGGAAAGACTAGTGCCAGTTATGGCCCGGTCAAAGAGCATGCAGTTTTTCCTTCAATGAGTTTATGTGTCAATTTGGGATAAGATATATCTATATGTACGTACACGCGTAGTGTTGAGATAAGACGTCTACATGGCCCGCGAAAATTATCGCACGTGCAGATAGCCGTACGCACATGTACGTTATACTGTCTTTGGTATATGTCACTTTATTCAGTAGCGGCCGGGATCGTGACCGAAGCAAAAAACTGAACTTTCTGTACTTGAATTTGAAAAGTTGAAAATCGGAATAGGTCATTTTGTCATTCGATCCTGCTATTAAGAGTTACGCTCCGCTGCGTAACCCTCATGAAACGATACGTGTCACAAACCATTACTCCGCTAGGGGCCTACCGCGATTAGCTGAGCGCATTGAAATGCTGTGCCGGGTACATCAGTCGTGTCAGCCATTTTCTTAGAGCATCAGATAATATAAATAGTTAGCTCGTTGGGACAGCTTGTCAGAAATTTGTCGACATACTGATAACGATGTAGGTTACGCAGAACTTTCGTGAATAACTTTTTTTTTTCAATAATGTTAAATGCTTATGATGCCATCTCAGGACACACCGCAGGCATGGGCGGTTTCTGTGCACAGCATGGGCTGAGATGTGGTGGCAGTTATAAGATGCTGACGCAAATAGTTCCAAGATGCACGTCTGATGTATATTTCTTAGTGGTAGGCTGTGTTCTAAAATGTACGTACAAAATACGTACATTTTAGAACTATTTTACATCTTATGTATGTACTTTAAAGTACATACATAAGACGTACATCTTAGAGCCATTTTACGTCGTTACGTCCAGGGATCTAAATTAAACATCTTATGTACGTATCTCTAATACGTCTTATGTATGTACTTTAAGAAACCACTTGTATACGTACATTTACATCTTATATATACAGTGTGTCTACGTAAGTTGGCGTCATATGGAAACATTTTGTATTATTCATTTTAGAAAAAAAAGTTATTTTTTATAAAAGTTCTGCATAGTCGAAAACCTACCATACAATTATCAGATATCAAATTGTGTCGGTCATCTACGAGGTCTGGCCAAACGTGTAATTTTTGCTCAAGAGGAAAGTACCTGTATTTTTGCTAATATTACAAATTATCTAAAAGTAATTTGTTTACAGTTGGTAAAATTTAATTTTTAGCTTTTAGCATTTCAAATAGTAAGTACGATTTAAATATATGCGCTAAACCTGCTAGTAAGATTTAAGACTAGATAATGGAAATGTAGTGACGTCGTTTCATGAGTTGTATACGCACGAAAATTAGGCTATGAAAAGGTATGTACAGGACGTTTTTTTATCCTTATTGCTTATAGTTAAAAGTAGGTGGTAAAATATAAATGAAAACCCTGTTCGTTTTCGATTTTCAACTTTTCAAAAAATTCAAATTTTAGAAAGTTCAGTTTTTTTGCTCAATTCACGTCCAGCTTACTTCTATAATTAAAGAAAGTGTACATAAATAATACCAAAGACAATTATGGCTTGATACGTACATAATCAAAGAAGATGTATGTACATAATACGTACAGTACGTACATACATAATACGTACAATATGTACGTGCAGTGAATGTACATTTTCGCGGAAAATGTACGTACATAAGACGTCTTATGGATGTACTACATACAGTTGTGTACGTACATATAAGATATATGTTACATCCTTAAATTACGTACATAAAATGTACATTGGCTCATTGGGAAAATAGCATGTAAAATATTTGACCGGACCGTGAGCGTACCGAGACTTAAGCGCCTAGTGTGCTTCGACCTTAATTTAACCCCGTTGACGGAAAAAAGGCTTGTTAGTAGAGATATCACAAACTAGTTAGCGCCAATCGGGTTTTATTATTTAGTCAGGTGACCGATTTTCAACTGATCACCTGACGTATTTTTAAAATCTGATTGGCGCTGACTGGTTTGTGATTTCTCTACGAACAGGCCTTAAATCACCGCGAACATGTTTTAACCCGCTTAAGATGCGTAAAAAATAACAGAATATTAATAAAAATAATCAAATGTAAGTACTTAAAATCAGGATTTAAATACCAGGATTCGAATACTGCTATTTAAATAACAGGATTTAAATAACGGTATTTAAATATTAGTATTCGAATACCGATATTCGAATATCAGTATTCAAATACCGGTATTCGAATATCAGTATTCAAATACCGGTATTCGAATATCAGTATTCAAATACCGGTATTCGAATATCAGTATTCAAATACCGGTATTCGAATATCAGTATTCAAATACCAGTATTTAAATACTAGTATTCGAATACCAGGACTTGAATACCAGAATATTCAAAAACAATATTCAGAATCCAGAATACCGTATATTGACCAAAAAAAATCTGTCAAATACCAAACAAATAGATCTATTCGAATAGTATTCGAATACCAGCCAAATCCATTTTGAATACTAATCAGATTACCGAGTATTCGAATACTTAACAACTCTGATTGGACATTACCTTTATGTTTTCCTTTCTTTCCTTTTTTGCCTTTTTTAGGTTTCTTAGGTTTGGGAGGTGGAAGTTTAGTGTCAGGGTATAATGACATATAATCTTTTACTAACTCGGCACATTCAATTTGTTTCTTTTTGTTTGTAAACATATTCATTAGACCTTGCACAAGGTCTTTGTCCAACTTTTTTATTTTTTGTTTTTTAAGTTCTTTTTGGAATTCTTCCGGTGTTATGGGATTTTCTGGTAATGATAGTATAAAATGTCTAAAAAACATAGAAAACGAATAAACAGGGGGACCAGCTATATTGCCGAAACTATTAAATTCTATGGATATACTACGTAGTATTTCTTCAAGCTCTTGAAAAATCTTTCGAATCATGATAAAATATACATGGTGTTAAATTTAAAAAATAGCTATTTTGCTCCCTAACTCGAAAACACAATTGTCAATTGTTTTTCTAATCTACAAAGTTACTATAATATCCGACACTTAATTTGGATGACCCTGTATACTACTATAAAAAATAAAGGTCAAAATTAAAAATGAAAGGATTATAGGTTTTTCGCATTTTTCTAAGTTTTTCTTCAGATGGATATATTTTGTTTTGCATTTTAAATGTCTATAAGTCAGTCTCAAAAGCAGTTTTCGATTAACCTATAAGCAAATTAAGCAATTGCTTAGGGCATTACGTTCTGGGGACACCAGAAACTAAAGAGTAGAAAAGAAAGAAAAAAGTACAAACTTGACATTTTCTTTTGCTTTTGGTAAGAAATCTTGTTAGATATCCATAAATTATAGCGATTTCGACAAAAAGTTTTTTTAGTAGGGACATTAGGTTATTCTGTTGCAAATGGTACTAAAAAACATATTTTTTTTTCATTTCACGAAACTAAAAAATAATGTCACAGCATTTTTAGTGTATTCCTTTTACCTTGTAGAACCATTCTGAACCGTTCTATGAACTGTCAATAGTGTCAAGAACGGTTCTACAACATGAAAAAATGTCAAAAAATGTAAAAGGAACACTTATGGTGTCGTTCCGTGTGGTTCTGAAGCATAAAAGGAATACAGCAAATGCGGAGGGTCCCGTAATCTTTAATAATTAAAGCTAGAGAATGCATAAAATGCGAGGGAGCCTATGTCGAACCTACAAACAAAATTATTAAATAGGGTTGTTTTTCTCAAAAACGTTTCACTTTATCGATATCAGACAACAGTACCTTTTTTAGCCGAGGGTATAAGCTATCCAAAAATACTACTTTTATTTTTCATTATACAGAGTGTAAAAATAGCACTATTGTGTAGGAGATCCAATTTAAAAATAATGTTTTTATTTCTTTATTATACAGGGTGTAAAAATAATTAGTACTATCGTGTAAGGGTTAGTCCGCCCCTGGCAAATTAATAAAGGCAAATGTCTTACAAGGATACCATTTAAAGGATGGTATTTCTCACGTTAAAAAATGATTTTATTATACCAAGTGATATAAAAGTTATTTAAGAAAAACTAATTTCCAGGGCACATATATCTCTGTAAAGAAGGACTTTCGAAAATTATTTTATATAAACTTGTCACATTATTTTAATATGATCTATAGCGTGTCCGCCTAAGCTCTCTACATATGGAAAACTTTTTTATTATTTATTTTACGAAAAAGTTATTCCTTATGAAAAGTTCTGCATGGTCTAAAACCTAAAATGCAAACATTAGATATTTATTTTTTCAGTGGTATAGGAGATATCTGAAAAAATATGAAGTTTGTTTAAGAGAAAAGTACCCTTTTTGAAAATATCGAAAATTCTTATAAGAAAAAAATGTCTGGAAATAAAAATAACTCCTAACTATGCAAACTTGTTATTTAGAAGAAAAACGTTTTTTTTTTAAATTTTTAATGATATAGCGATGAAAATTTAAATTTGTACATTATTAAATACTTATTTTGAAATGTAATATTTAAATAAAGCTTAAGAACAGTCAAAACAGCAAAAAATAACAGAAACGCTTGTTATCGCATAAAAAATTAAAGAAACACTTTTTTCTTGTAAATGAACGAGCTTGCATATTTAGGAGGTATTTTTATTTCTCAACATTTTTTCTTTATATTAATTTTCGATATTTTCAAAAATAAGGGTACTTTAATCTTAAACAAAATTCATATTTTTGAGAACCTTGTATACCACTGAAAAAATAAATATCTAATAATCACATGTTTGGTTTTAGATCATGCAGAAGTTTTTATAAAGAATAACTTTTTTCGTAAAACTAATAATAAAAAAGTTTCCCTATGTAGAGAACTTAGACGATTACGCTGTATATGAATCCGAGAGATTGCCCAGATATTCTTGGTCATCCTGTATAATATAAAAATAAATAATTGCTTAAGAGATGAGTGCAATTTTTAATAGGTTAGCGTATGACAACTGTTTATCTCCTCTTTTCTATTTTTATTAGTCCGTTTGTAAATTTTTTCTATATAAATAAGATGGATCAAGAAATCTGCTTTTTTACCCAAAATCCTTTTAGCTTTCTTTTTTTCGGCTTCATTAAAATGTATCTACATCTTTCGTACATTAGTTGGCGAGGATTTGGTCCTTTTATTTCATAATCGCTTAGAATGCCTCCTATAATCACTGTTCTGCCCAGATTTTTAATTTTATTTAGTACCTAAAAAATGTGACATATTTTAGATTTTAAATATAATTCAAAATTCAAGTTTTAATATTGTTTTAAAGTCGGTTTAATTTTTGTTTAAACTGTTTATTATTTTTTAATACGTTTTTAGTTCTGGTTAGTTTAGGCCCAGATATCGGTGGGGGGTGCAAGCCAGGCTGCCCCGTTTGCCACCTTGAAGGAGCGGCAAATTAAAACATGGCAGATGTGTACAGGGTGGGTGTACCTGTACCAAACTGGACGGTGACCACTGGGAATTACCCCAGTCATCTTAGTCAAATTAAAGGGTCAATCTCGGAATCTCACGGAATAAGCTGCATATCTGTATATACCTTTATTTTGGTACAAAAATACTCTCCTAAAAATCCCCTATAATATCGTGTAAGGAACTCGAAATATGACAGGTCAAATGTAAAAAAAAAATCAATTTTTGAGAATCCCGAGGTGAAAGTATAAGTTAATTGGGGTAAATGTGAAAACTGTAGGAGAGGAGTCAATGAAATTAGGGGAGATTTATTTGTAAGAGGCAAAGACCATTTTTTCTCTTTACTATTCATTTGTGATAGTTTTGTGTATTATACATAGAGAGGGGCGCCAATGGGAAGAAAAGGGCGCGATTTAAAAGGAGAGGACTGTCTTTTTGCTTTTTAATTTTTTTTGCTCTTTAAATTTTTTCCGTTAATTTATTCTTTGCTTCAGTTAAAAGAAAATCGAAGAGGGAGGCGGCGGGGGTAATTTTTACCCTGCCTTAAAAAAATGATCCAGGGCTAGATTAGTTGTGGTTAGTATGACCAGTATTACTTTTAAATATTACCAAAAACAATGATAGCTTTAGTAATTTTCTCATAGGTTTGATATTACTTACAGTGAAATACTAAATAAAATTTTTAAAAAAGTTATACAGGGTGTTTTGCTAATTGCGATAAGAAAATCTAAGGGCATATTCCCGAGCCAATTTTATAAAAAAATTATATAAACATAGGTTTAAAATGCTTTGTTTCTAAGATACAGGGTTAAACTTTTAAAAGAAAATCGGGTTTGTAATAGTATCTCAAATATGCCTTATCCGATTTTAATAAAATTTAGCTATGATGATCGTTAAAATAGGAACTTATTTTAGCACTAAACTAATTTTAATCTGAGAGACCAGTGGCGGCGTGGGACGCATCTTAGCTAATATTATTGACCAAAAAATGTACAGCACTGACTTTTTGCAACTTTTATTTTTTTGTTCGGACGAAACACCTAAAAATACAACTATTTTGTGTTTTCAAATTTTGAAGTAGCTTGCTTAGTTTTCCAGAAAAAATAAAATCCGCTAAAACTACATAATCTTGGACCATACAATATACATTGGGGGATTTTTTTCTTTTAGAAATTAGGTGTTAAAACTTCTAATTAGCAATTATGTAATAACAACAACAAATGCTAAATTAAACAACGTTTATATCTAGTCTGACAAATTTTACTAAAAAAATGTTTTTTGAATTTTTAGGTTTTTTCAAAAGTTTAACACCCTTTATCTTGAAAACGAAAAATTTGAGGACCCATGTTTATATGAACTTTTTTCATAAAAATAGATCAAGAATACGCCCTTAAATTTTCCTACCGCAATTAGGAAACACCCTGTATATAATACTTAACTGGTTTTGATTCCTTTTTAATATACATATTTTCCATATCCATAAAATAGAGAGGATCTTTCGGTTTCCCAGCTATCGCCGTCAAAAGAAAATGCGCTTCTTCTGGCGAATAAATATTATTTCCTATTTTAACAATTTGAAGAGAATGATTTTTATTTATAGCCGTTCTAACTGCTCTTAGAGATGGACCAATTAAGCTACAAAAAAGTGGTACCCCGAACTTTAAATTTAAAGCTATTTGTTGTTATAAAGAACTGGGAAAAGTAGACTGATTTTATTTTTGTGCAAAAAATAAAATTAAGTAATTAGAAGTGCAACAAAATGTAATTTAATTTTTAAGATCATCGAGCGAAGGAAAACTGATTTTTATATATTAAAGAAAGTAAAATTGTAGTTGCTTAAAAAATTAAAATTTCACTACAATAAATAAAATTTGAAAATATAATTTTTATAATTTAAAATATAATAAAGCAAAAATAAATAAATAAAATAAACTTTAATTCCAGATTAAAAACAAGATTTCTTAAAAACTTACTGGTAAAAAAAAACAAAAACAATTTTATTTTATTCCAAGTCATTGAAAGGGTAAAAATCCAAAGAAATATTTCCCATGTTCACTGATCACTTTAAACTAGGTACTTTTGTTCGCGCATTTTTAACCGAACAAGAGAAAAACTCAGTCAGTCCAAACTCAATCAGTCTCTTCGTGGACTGACTGAGTAACTTAACCTTATTCAACAGAAAAGCTCACCCATTCTAAATAAAGAACATTTATTGCCTATAAAATTTTCTTACACTACATATAATTAAAAACCTAAATTATTTAACAGCTTGTTAAAAATGTTACTGCAGGTGAAGAACAAGTAGCAGTATAAAAATAATAAATTCAATTAAAACATAACATACTTGACAGATTGTCTCATAAATTTTGTAAAGACGCGAAAGAATATAAAATTTTAAGTGTTTTTGACCAATTAATGTCTTAATAAATCTCCATGTCCGGTAAATATTTGGGGATTTGTACACGTGTTTGATAATATAAAAGGACCACTATAATTTCGTAAAAAGGCAGCACAATTCAAGACGCTACGCGATATACATCAAGAAAACGGTTAAGCCTCGGGAAAATGTCAGTTCGGTAAAAGTTCAGTAAAAGTTCGATATAGTACAACCAAAGACCTCGGGAAAATGTCAGTTCGGGAAATGTTTAGTGAACCCTCCATATAGTACCTACATCCAAGAACGTGGCTAAGTGTAGTTCAAGAAAACAGTCAAAACTCGGAAAGTTAGACGCCAGTCAGAAATAAAGAACAATCTAAGACGGTTAACCCTCGGAAAAATGTCAATACGGGAAAAGTTCACAAAAAGACAAGTTAGTACATTCTACGACGTTACTCGGTATACATCTGGAAAACTGTGAAAACTCGGAAAAGTCTGTTACTCGGTAGTACGGTCGGTGAAACGGTGTAGTGAAAAATAGACGTAGTACGCTCACAGTCAGTACGGAAAAGTGTCGGAAATATGCAAAAGGTCGTGAAAGTAGGTCAAAAGGTCGTAAAGTAAAAACAAAAGTAAGTGTTGTGACAGTGGAATAAAAATTGAAAAATTTATGAAAATTAACTTAGATTTAGTGATTTCTCGGGTGGCTCAAATAAAATGTACTTAGTGTTAACAGCGTTTTAAAATAAATTTTACTCCCTTAAATTTACCACAGTGTTTTTATTATCAATGAAAATTTCCTCTAAAATCCTTAAAAATTAATTCTATTATAATTCTTTAAAGTGTTTACAAAAAGTAATAAATCAATTGGCACAAGGATCTTCCGAACCCAACTTTTACTTTTTATACAAGGCACTTGTCAAAAAATTTACTTGAGGTGTTAGATTTTAAAAGCAGTGCCGTGGCGCTACATTGTTATAAAAGTTCTTTTTTTTTTCTTTAATATAAAGATATCCCAGCAAGGTCTAAAGCCCAATACTGATATACAATGTGTATTTGTAGCGAAGTAAAAGGGATTTCATCATTATAGTTGAAATATTCGGAGAAAAAAAATCTATGTAGCAGCTTTCATAGAAAAGTAAAAATTAAATAAGTTGAAGTGTTCATAGATTCATGAGAATAGCACTTTATAAAATACTCCGGGCAATTCTTAAGAACAGAAGCCGCAAAAATTTTGAAAAAAATGGGAAAGGCACTATATGAGGTTGGGTAAACAAAGAATACCAATCCATAGAACCCCACAAGTGAGATTTCAGCGTACCCTAAAAATTTTAGTACCTACCTTGACCAACAGATGGCGAAAGTAGTACGATGTCGCTTTGCTAATAGGATTACCATCAGAAATTGATAGCAGTCGCTGACGAGCAGTCAGCCCGATCAGTTAGAGTGAGGATATACGCAAAATTTAATAAAAATAAAATCCCCAATAAATGGACCCAGTATCCATAAGATTATTAAATTTATGATTTCAGAATAGGATATATCAATGCGTTTTTACAAAACATCGTAAGCGACATTCGCCAATTTTATGGGAAACGTTTTTTCTTCCCACCCCCTTTCTTTTTAAAGAAAAACCGAGATCTGAATGTTTTTATTTTAGATTTCTTCTTAATCTGAATTACAAAACAAACATATTTAACACTTAATGTCAAATTTTCAGAATCTCCTAAAAAAAAGCTAAAAATTTTAAAATTCTAAACCTAAATAATACACACAGAAAAAAAATGTCCTGTTTTAAGCAAATACAAGGTTTTAAAAATATGCATTCTTTTTGAATAGTTGTGCTTTTAAACCAATATTTATTTCTTACTTTAAAATAATAGTGGTTCTTAAACTGGAAGAAAAAATACTTTAAATTATGTCTTTAATGTAAAAGAAATTCTTTAAATTAAAATATCCTTAGTATTATTTTAAGAATATCAGAATCAAGAAATAAGAACCCAAAGATTTATGATTTAAGCTCTTTAATATCTTAAATATAAGTTTTAAGATTTTAAACAAAAGAAATATTAAATGTTTCCATCAAAATATTAATGAATTTTCTTTAAAATAATAGGTTCTTATTTTAAGAGCCTAAACCAAAATCTTTAACCTTTATGTCAAAGAACCTATTTCTTTAATATAAGTATTCACTGAATTATGCTTTTTAGTACGGTATCAACGGTACGATTATATCCTACTGTCGAACAACGAAAGTTTTTTTATAAGATACACTTGTTATTCGTATTATTTAACTTGGACCCGGGACAGCCAGTTTGATAAGTCCTATGAGGTTCGGCAAAAGGCATCATCGATGGAGAAGATAGGTCTCGGTGAATGGCATGATAAGCAGGAATTCCTCTCTTAACTATCAAAAAGAGAACTAGTTGTTTATTTAATATAATTATCTTAATTATATTAAATTTTATTTCAGTCTGTGGTATTTACTATCTTGTCTTAAAAAAGAATCTCTCAGTGGGAAAGCGCTCGATGTTTTTAACGGAATACATCGTTCTTTAATGTAGACCCATTGGGGTCACTAAATAAAATAAGGTTATTTTTATTACAAAAGCGCCTTCTTTTGAATTTAGTACGCAAAGCTGATGACATATTTTTTTCTGTTTGAGATCCTATTTCTTTAACACATATGAAAGTCACAATTCTCTCAAATTAAATCTAAGGCTTTTGTTTTAAGATATCTTTTTTTTCAGTGTAGTTAATTTTTACATTTTTTATTTTTATTTAATTTATCTTGACAACGGTGGCAGACTTGCCACCAAAACGTCGATTTTTAGTTCTCTATTTACTTGCTTTAATTTTTTTTTTTTTTGGTTTTTGGTACTTTTAATTTATTTTTTGGCGTGTACCCAAATAACTACCATTAATTAAATGAACCGCCGAACCAATATAGAACATATCTTCATCTAAAATAAAGGCGTGCACTAATGTATGTACAAAAAATTACCAACTTTTTTTCAAAATTAGCTCAATAAAAAAAAACGTTTCCCGTAAAACTGACGAATGTCGCTTACGATGTTTATCCTATTCTGAAATCATAAATTTAATAATCTAATGGATACTGGGTCCATTAATCGGGAATTTTATTTTTTAAAATTTTGCTTATATCCTCACTCTAACTGATCCGGCGGACTGCTCGGACTGCTCGTCAGCGACTGCTATTAATTTCTGATGGTAATCGTATTAGCAAAGCGACATCGTACTACTTTCGTCATCTGTTGGTCAGGGTAGGTACTAAAAATTTTAGGGTACGCTGAAATCTCACTTGTGGGGTTCTATGGATTGGTATTCTTTGGTAATTATTCTCGACTCTTCTACTGAATCAAAAATATTAAGTACGAGAAGAGTAAAAAATATCTAAAAAAATATACAATCTGTAACAAAATGTTTTAAAGAAAATTTAAGGGCAGATTCTACATCAAAGAAAAGTTCATATAAAAAAGGGTTTGGGAAATGTATTCTTTTCCAGATACACAGTGTTAAACTTCAAAAAAAAAATAGATTTTTTGTTATTATCTTAATCATCTCTTATTCGATTTTTCTAAAATTTGGTACTGTTATTCGTAACTTTAACAGGCTTATTTAGGTCGAAATAAATTAAATTAACCTAACTCAGTGGCGTCTCGAGCGGTACCGCAACGAATATTTCTGACAAAAAAATATACGCCACTAATATTTGTAAAAGTTTTATATTTTATTTGAAATAAGTAAATCCATCTTTTCAAGCTCTAATTTTTTCGTATCTTGCTTAGTTCTTGAAAAAAAAATACTTAATTTAATCTCCGGCCCACCCAAAACATGGGGAAAATTTCACAAAAATTACCTAATTTAGAAAATATCGTTAGAATAAATGTTAATGGTATTTATTTTAGTGTTTCGTTATTGTTATATAGGCATTATTTAAACAATTTTAAAAATACTTTTTAAAAAGAACTGTTTCTTGTGTGGTTCAGGGGCATGCAATTAAGTGAAATCTTTCTCAAGAACTAAACAAAAAAGAAAAAATAAACGGCTAAAAGAGTTGTATTTTTACTTCCTTATCAAATTAAATATAAGTCCCGCTTACGACGCCACTGGACTGAATAAATTTAATCTTAATCTAGCTAAATTAAAATTAGCCTCTTATTACTGCAAATAACACTGCTGAATTTTATCAACATTGGATAGGGGATATTTCGGATATTGATTTTTAAAAAGTTTACCACCTTGTATCTGGGAAAAATGCCAGTCCCATGTTTATATCAGTGGCGACGCTAAAATGGGCAAAGGTGGCCCGTGACCCCCTAAAATACCGCCGGTTCCTCTTGAAATATAATGTTAGAAGCATGGAGTTTAAAGAAATGATTCAAAAAGTCGTCAGTCAGAGTTCAGTAGTGAAATCTGCCCTTAATTGTCTGAACAACGTTCTGTAACACCCTGTATATTTACCGGTTGTTGCTTAAGTCAAGCTCTTCCAAATTAACGGATTTTCTTAGATATCGAGTTAAAGGTCGTACAGCAGTTGGAATACCCAAGCCGTTCCATGACAGATTTAAAATCTTAATTCTGTCGCTATTCATAAATCCTGAAAATAGTCTCCTGTTACCTACAAAGGATAGAAGTTAGGCTCTCCGCACATAGGTCGGTGCAACAACGACGCGGGCGCGATTTTTACTGGCTTCGACAGCACGAAGGGATATTAACGTTTCCGTGTTCTTTGATAAACAAATGCAATACAGAACCGTTTTGTATTTTGTTTACAGTGTGTGATTCATATGTGTGTGTCTGGTTTTTAACGGAAAAATTAGTGTTTCCTCAAAAAATTTTAGACATGGATTTGTTTAATATTAGATTTGTGCAGAAGATTGAAAATGTCCTGTGCTTTATAATTATATTTTAAAAGAATATTTGTAAAAAAATACACAGAAAGAGCTTGGAATAAAATAGCAAAAGGTGTCAACCTGTCAGGTAAGAAAATATTTTATTTTTTGTCTGTAAATAATGTTCTGTAGGATTCAGGCTTTTGCGTACTTAATTGTCTTAGAGGGTATGGTACTCTTTGATCCGGTGGTCTAATTCAAGGAAGTAGTTTTTGTCCCGTCGTGGTCGGGTTTGCGTAACATATACCTAATAGACTCAAATTGGCCATTAAACTTATGTTTGCTCGTTTCTGTACGATTGTCGCCACTTCAAACACGTATATATGCGTACATACTGTCAAAAGCTTGTCGAATCTCCGTCTCGTCGCTGTTTTACCGACCCATGTGCGGAGTGCCTTAAAGTAAAATAGAAAACAAATAAAGTTAAACGACTATTTTGCTTTTTGTTCATATCAGATTTTTGATAAAATACATTTTTATAATAGTCTTTAAACAGCATTAAAAAGGCGGGTAATCATCTACAAATCTGCGTTTTAGTTTTATCGAGCCGTGCCACTTTTTAAACAAAATTAAAGGGTTTCTTGCAAAAACAACCAATGTCATTTCTAAGATGGTGCCAATGTCAAGTTTTTTTCTAATTTACAAAAAATGTATGCGCAAAATACAGATACATTTACGTATATAGGGTCCAGTAACTCAAACCGACAAATTTTAAGGGGTAATTCTACAATGGAAAATAAGAAGAAAACTTCATATGAACATAATGTCCTAAACGTCTTAGTTTTTGAACTACAGGGTGTTAAAAATTTTAAAAAAATAAACGTTTTTATATCAATCAAGATATTTTTAAAAAAATTGTAAGACGTCTCCCATACATCAAAAGAAATTTTTTGACATACTAGAATAAAATAAATTTTTACCAGTGTCGTCCATAAGGGGTTTAGGGTAAATATTTTTAAGAAAAATATGGTACGCCACTGCATTTTTCTATTTTACTTTTTGAATTCCCGTTTAGTTTAGAACAAATTTGATCTCTTGACTTTTTTGTTTAATGAACGGTTTTTGCATAAAAAAATAAAAACAATTTTTTGGCATGGTCATTGCGTATTGCGAATATCAAATTCTACAGTAAGAAATAACCATTGTCATTTAATCTTTAATTAGATAGGGATTTGACCAGGATTTGACCATGCCAAGAAATGGTTTCTATTTATTTACGCAAAAACCGTACATCAAACAAAAAAAATCAAGAAATCAAATTTGTTCTAAACTAAACGGGGATTCAAAAAATATTTTTAATTTAGAAAAATGCAGTGGCGTACTATTTTTTTCTTAAAAATATTTACCCTAAACCCCTTATGGACGACACTGGTAAAAAATTATTTTTTTCCGGTATGTCAAAAAATGTCTTCTGATGCATAGGAGATATCTTTCAAATTTTTTAAAACTATTTGAATTGGTATTAAAGATATAATAAAATAAAACGTTATTTTTTAAATTTTTAACACCTTGTAGCTTAAAAACTAAGAAGTTTAGGACATGTTCATATGAGGTTTTTTTCTTTCTTTTTAACGTAGAATCACCCCTTAAAGTTTGTCGGTTGAGTTACTGGACACCCTGTATATTACAAAAAATATGTAGGGGACGTCCGAGAAGCTCCGCCCAGTGGGTCCGTCCACCGTTATATTTTTTAAATGCAACCTCTAATCGGTCCGATATCTATCACTCAATACAAACATTAAAGCTAAAATGCTAACCTAGCTAATTTGCGCTCCGCGAAACCTCTTTTAATCCTTTAGTTTTCTAAAAACGTCTTGAATGCAGGTTGATATATTTTGTCTTCTGTGAAGATTTAAATGTTAGTACGACACAAAAGTAAGTTAATTTACATCAATAATAACGTGTGTCCTAAAAGTTTTGGCACCCGCCTCAGTTGACGACAACATCTTGGTATACGAAGAAGCTGCGCTTGAGAGTATTTGGGGCACTTACGTCTCTTTCGATATTTAAGACCATTCCTCCTCAATTCCAACTATATCGTACTCTTAGAAGATCTGTATTGCCTAGCTAGTCTCCTCGTTGACATTCCAACTTTCTGGGAGATTCAGACATGGTATTCCCTGCTCGCACTCCGCTATTGTTCTATAAATGGTTCTGGGTTGCTTTCCAGTGACGAAAATTTTTGTGCGTCACGCTCCAGGGCTTGAAGCTCTTCAACTGCTCTAAAAGTTAGTCACTGGAACGCATCCTTAGACAAGGAAAGAGAAATACTTTAAGAAATTTATAATTTCGATGTTTTTAACCTTTCTTGGCTTTATAATAATAATCTTTTTTCAATATCTAATTCCATTTTAAATAAATAATTTTAAAAATCCATCCTTAACCATAAAAAACACGTTTGAAGCACAAAAACCACAAGAGGGGTTGGTGCATGAGGGCCAAGGGGAAAGAAAAACGGAGTAGCTCAGGTGCATAACACTATCCGTCACTGGAACGTCATAAAGTAGAACGAATTGCTCCTGAGCTACTCGGGAGCGCTCTATTTGCGTCACTGGAAAGCCCCTCTGCGTGAAATGTTTTCATTCTTGAATATTCGACAGATTTCAGCTTTGGGTATCCGCCCAACTAACTTGTAGATACTTTTTCTTATTTCTAATTTATACGACATCTTAAAGCGAAAACTTCAAAATAAATAAATCTCAACTGACAGTAAATAAAGTAAACAAACTTTTGTTTTCAAAGGCAACTTGATATTATTTTGTTTTTGTTAAAATTAAAGACAATGAGTTTTGTGCCAAAACTTTTAGGACATACGTTATATATTTATTTTGCATTATTAAAATATTTTATTTTGTAAGGTTTTTAAATAAAACTGCAATTTGAAAGAAAAAATTGCGTAATCGGGTATATCAGCCCAGAGAAAATTGCTTTGGCCAATAGAGTACCAAAAAGCTATATTTTTGTGTCTTAGCTGTGTAGATCTTTAAAATTTTGTTAGTATTAACAATAATGTAATTATCTTTGTTATTTCTATACAGGGTGTCTTACCGTTGATGGTATCTTAGACGTTTACGGAAAACGAAACATTGGATTTTTTGAAAATTTTGCAACGTAGGTAATAGCTCGTGATCTTACGATCTAAAATATTTTTTACAATACAGCGTTGCCGCTTATACAAAAAAGTCTTTTAAATTTTAAATGGAACACCCTTTATATTTTGGTATTTTTGGTTCCGCCACTACGTTTTAAATATTTTTGCCTAATATTATCCAATACCTATCTCTAACGGTTTTCGAGTAAACATGTCGCTAAATAAAAAGCTTTTATTACTTTATCTGCATTCGTAGAAATTTTGGGTGCTGCATCTCAATGTCCTCTACATTGATTTTGTATAAAGAAAGTTGTTTTGAATTACACAGGGTCGCACCTCATGCAGCACGCCAAACAGGAAACATCAGGTTATAGGAATCTTAACTTACAGCGCCTACTTCCAGAAAAAATATGCCTTTTTAAATAGTACAGTTTCGTCATTCGCCGAAGTCCGTAGTGTCTGGAAGCGTCTTTAGATCACAAGCCATTACCTAGGTTGCCAAATTTTCAAAAAATCCAATGTTCCGTTTTCGGTAAACGTCTAAGGTACCATCGACCGTGAGACACCCTGTATAAAACATGTTAAAGATATTTTATTTTTTTATATTGGGTTTTACCTCTTATTTTTATTTAGAAGGATTTGAATGTCTAGGACTTATAACAAATATAAGATAACAAGTTTTATGGTTTAATTCATTTAAAAATGTTTGTTTTATAGTAAAAGTATTTAATTTATTGGTGGGCGGTCTTGTTCATCCTAGGTGGGTGCAGGGTGGGTGGCGTTATTTAACCAATCGAACATTTCTGGCCATTGGTGGAGTCTTACAAACGTAAAGTTTTTTTTCCCCGAAAACGTTGACTTATCCAAAAATTAGGCATATCCTAATATAAACAATAGATTTGAGCAATCAACGTCGTTTTTAATAAAGACCTGTTAGAGTTAGCCACATAGGTTTATTAAAGTTTTTTTATATCCTAACATACTGAAAATTTGAGATTGGCTGTTGTTGAAAAAAACTTCAATTCGGTCAAAACAAAAATGTGATTTTTGGTCAATAAAACTTATTTTGTTTTATGTTGTACTGAATACCTTCAAATGTATTGTATTTTAGTGAATGGGCTTATTCATCCTAAGGATGTAAATATTTGACTCCCGCAGACCTTTTTGGCACATTGCGCAGATATCGACACCTTTATTTTTTATAAAATTAGAAAAAACTAATAGAAATGCTACTTTTTTCTAAAAAAGGCATTTTTCACAACTTTTAGTATCTGGGTTTTGCCGAGTTTTTAATACAGCCAAACAGCCCATCCTGGTCTAAGTAAATAAAATATTCTGGTAACATTTGGCAAGTTATTAAACAACAAAAGGTGCAACTTTTTACGAATCAAAAAGCCCTAACGATATTTTTGCATGAATATGTTTGAACACCCTGTATATGGTAGGCCTATCCATTAGGGGTGTCAAAACTGTCAAAATAAAGGATTTCCATTAGTTTTATTTTACCAGTTTTGACACTTGTGAAACTAAGCAGTCAAGCGGATGAGTACTCCTAAATGCGCCCGTTGTAAAAATCAGGATGTCAATTTACCTTGCGCAGTGTAAAACCCACTCCACGACAAATCGAGTTCTTCGATATTCTTATTTTCAAGTAAGATTTTTTCCATAGTTTCTGCTGAATCTTCAGTAATATTATTATGACTAATATTTAATTTTTTCAGGGAAGTATTTAAACTAAGGCCATTTTGCAGTGCTGAGAGGCCACTGTCTCCAAGGTCGTTAAAACTTAGATCTATATGTTTCAGGGATTGTAGGCTAGACAAAACTTCTCCCAATTTCTGGGCTCCTAAAATATAAATCATTTTTATTACTCTGTTGAATGTTGTATTTAAACCCACTTGTAGAGATCAAACGCTCTAAGAACAACACTGCAACATCATCGTCTGATAAAGTACAAACGCTATAAGTTCAACACAGCTACGTCATTATCATCATGTATTTTTTTACCATAGGCATCGCTTAACTGTAGCCCAGAATAACTAGCTGCCACAATTTGTAAATTTAGGGTTTCTGTAGTCGTAGTCGATAAGATGTGTGTTTGGGGCATTTTGATGCTATCAAACTATGACGTACCCAGCAAACACTATTTGCCGGCAATGTACATTTTTCATATTGGCATTGATGGTAAGGCATTGGCAATTGGTGGCAATATTATGCCAACATCTTATACGCATTAAAAAGTCAACCCTAAATAAACACTTAATTGCCATTAAATTTTACATGCAGGCGAATTGCCGGCAAGCATACAAAAATGGCGGCATACTAATCCTGATTAAATAAAGCATGCCTTTTTGTTGCAGGCAAATAAATATTGGATTTTTAAAGGCAAACCTTCAACGCTTATTTATACTTTTCAAACCATATTATTAACATTGGTATTTAACTAACATTCGAGCAATTTTTCTGATCTGTTTTACTTATAATGGCGGCTAAACAACATTATTGTATGTTTTTACATAATTTAAAGGAAATGACCTTTTCCTAACATTTTATTGATACAAATCATGCAAATAAAAATTAAGTCAAACAAAATGTTTATTATTTATTTTTGAGAGAATAAAAATAAAATGATGGTAAAATTAGCTAGCTTAATTTCGACGATTTCGACCAAAGGTGATAAATTCAAATTTCCCGCTTAGCCGAAATACAAGATTTGACAATTTGACAGATGAGGCAACCTTGCTTTTGTTTGGTCGCTTTATGCAATTGTTTTCTACGTGGTTTTCTAGCTATTTAGTTTCTTTTTAAAAGAAAAGAGTTTTTAGTAGACATAATTAAGTGTATTCATTACCTAATTAGTGTGTATTGTGTAATCAGTGGCGCCTTTGCCAATAGGCTGAGTAGGCCGAAGCCTAGGGCGGCGGATTTTGGGGGCGGCAAATAAATGGAAGTGAAAACCTTTTTTTTTTTTTTGTTGGATTTGGAATTCTTTGTACCTACAATCGAAAGAAATGGAAGTGAGGACATGGGCGGCGAAAATAAAATAGCCTACGGGAGTCAAGGCTGGGCGGCGAAAATAAAATAGCCTACGGGCGGCAAGGCTGTAAGTGCGCTTCTGTGTGTAATTAATTGATGATGGCTAGTCAAGAAGGCGGGTTATTCGAGTAGACTGTTAGGAGCTGTAAACATTTCGTTTAAAATCTTTTAAATTTGTAGTAACCTAAAAAATTATATGAAATCAGGGAGTTGTCTTATTAAGTTTTAAAGACGTGTTAATAAAAAAAAATTATATATATTTAATAGTTTTTTACATTTAACTCCTTTAAAATATTTCTCCCTATGTTTTGGATCTGAAAATTGAGTGTAAGTGTACCTTAAATACTTACTATTTTAAAGTGTTTTCTTTTGATTTACTATATTTTTTTAAATTTTATTGCATACTTTTTTTGGTTTATTGTTACTGTATAAAAATTTATATTATGTAATTTTTTTATTGATAAAGTTCTCCTGCCTTTTTTCTCATTTTTTTCGATTCAAAATTCTAAATATGTTATTTAACTTTTGGGACATTCAACTTATAAAACTTGTAATACTTATTTAATGATAAATGCCATTATCCTAAACGCATTTTTTGCCAATAACTTATTAACGATTGATGAATGCCAACATCCTAAACGCATTTTTTCATCAAAAATTATTAATGACGGATGCCATCACTTTATCTGCAACACGTGGCCTAATAACGGCCAATTGCCCATTTTCGAGTCTTTTTGATACTTTTTGCCAATGCCTTGCCATTAAAGAGTGTTGGCAATGCCAGTAAATTAAATGTACAACGCCGGCAAAAAATGTTATATGGGACACTATCACCAAGACACCAAATATCTGTTTTCACTACGTCCATGTAATAAATTGGCGCCATTGTACAGTTGTCATGAAAATAATTCTGTCGCTAAGGGTGGGTGGGGCTTGATAGCATGGCATTGTTGATAGCCATTATTAGGGTTATGACGTCGCGGGGTTGTTCTTATAGCGTTTGAGCTCTAAAAACCGAGATAGAAAAATAATTTTACAAATAACCAGTGGGCAACTGCAACCCTAAGTTTGATCTACAGAACTGTGATTTAATCTTTACCAGTCAATAAATTCCTACTTAGACCGTACTATTTATTTTATTTAAACAAAAATCTAACAATAAAAAATAATTCCCTCTATTTATAATACTGATGTACCTTCTTCACCTATTCTACATTCACGTAAAGAAAGATACTGTAATGATGTATTTTCAGATATCATATCACAAACCATCTCGGTCATTTCTACAGTCAACCAATTATCTTGAAGAATCATATATTTTACACGGGCGTTTGCTTTCATGGCCTCTGTCAATGCCTTTATTTGTTTGCTTGTCAGTCCATAATACTAAAAATTCACATTGCACTCTATTTTACGTTATTTTCTTTATAAACGTCGTGCCACTTCAAAACTTCTATGGGCAATTATTGCCAATGCGTCCAAAAAGCAACAACATAACGAGACCGATGCGTCATTCTATCAGGAAATGTTTACAAGCACAGGTCTTTTTTGTCTAATCTAAGATTGCTAGTGTTCAACACACAGAAACTCAATAGAAAGCATCGAGGTTGCACAACGTGTATACTGTTTTTACCTTTAAATCTAAAGTTTCTGTTTCTAGCGAATTTATTATTCTCGAAATCGGCACAATTTCCATTTCTTTACATAATTTTTTATATTTTTCTATACCTACATCATCATTTTCTGGCGGTGGCTCTGAAAAAAATGTAAATAAAACCTATACGTAATGAGTAGTCGTAGTTTGGTTATAGTCATTGGAATCAAATAAGAGAAATCACAAAAGTTATCTATTCCACGTTGACTCCAAAATTTTATTATGCCCTTTGTCGGCGACTTTTTGCGCTGATAGATAGTACAACAAAGCGGCGAGGTATGATAAAGTTTTTTTAATAAAAACGAGTGGCGGTATTTTGTCTATGTTTTTATGATTTCTCTTATTTAGTTTCAACGTCTTTACACGCCAACACGACAAACACTCATCTGTATAAAATATGGCACTTCAAGAAGAAGAAGAAGTAGTCACAAAGGATATAAAAATTTATCTGTATAGAATATTAATACTTTAAACTTATTTAAACTTATAGCCCAGCTGTCCTATTTAATCGCTTATAATGTAGTTTATTAATAAGTTGCTTCAACTCCAATTTTGATCGATTTATGCCCGTTTTCACCGACTTTTTAGGGATTCTCTAACGTAGAGAATAACTCGGCAGGCGTATTTTCGACCAGAATCCCTTCGTGTACCTGCCCAAGAAAAATGGTCTGATAATAACATGTACATTTTCGACCAGGGATGTACGGGCCATAGAATGTTTTTGATAAGATTTACCCTTTTATTATTAAATTGCATACCTACCTTACGGTACTACGGTACGGCGCCCGACAGGGTAATTAAAACAGTTTTAGGGAATTACGAGTGGTTAGTTCTTGTAAGCAAGTTCTTTTTATTTTAATTTCCTAATTAAACTAACTTTATAAATCCACTTCAGAATTCTTGTCTTATATATATATATATATATATATATATATATATATATATATATATATACATATATATATTCCTTAGTTTGGGCGTAAGAGAAACTAAAATTTAAAATGTAAAGTCATACACAGAAAGAAACCGTGTTGACCGGAGTTATCTTTCATATTCCTAAATAATAATAGTTTTTGAGCTACGAGGTGTTAAAAATTAAAAAAAAATTGTTTGTTATATTAACTTTAATACCAATATTCAGATATTGTTAAAATATTTGGACATTTTTTTGCACGAGAAAAACATTTTTTTACCAGTTTCGTGTGATGATGATGAGGTGTTAAAGGTAAATATTTTTAAACAATGATACTTCCTGCATTTTTCTAAAATAAAATATTTTTAAAATTCCCATTTAGTTTGAAATAAATTTTCGCGTAAATAAATCAAAACCATTTCTCGTCATCGTCGTTAATTTAGATGTTAATATTATTAGCTTAGTTTTTTTCTTTTTGGGGTTTTCGGTCATAAATGAAAAATTATTTGCTGTTTATTAACGTTTCAGTTTAGTTCTTAAACCATGATCAAAATCTTTTTTCCAAAACAATAACTACTATTTTTAAAAAATTAAATCTACTATGTTATATTTTAAAAGATTTGCAATGAATCGGCCGTATTAATGATACGGGGCCCCGGGCTCCAGGGGCCCCCAAATGTGTGTAAGCAAAAAATTAGGTGCTGAACGAAAAAAGCAATGCTCAAATAAGAAAAACAATGTCGTTTGGAAAGTGGGGACCTTTTTTTTGGTATTAAAAAATGCTTTTGGGCCCCCTAACTCATTGTGATACGGCACGCTACGCCACTGAATAAATAGAAAGAGTTCATGCTTAAGGTTTGTAATTTAATGGAAAGGGTGTAAAATAAACCGCAAATTGTTAAATGCTGTAATAAACATTATGTGATCATTTAGCTTTAATTCTTAATAATGGATACTTGAGAATGAAACGCTTTCAAAAAAATAGTTTTTAGATTCGTGATCAGCGTCCCAAAACCCCACGTCAAAATCCCCATATAACATTTTTTGCCGGCGTTGTACATTTAATTTACTAGCATTGCCAACACTCTTTAATGGCAAGGCATTGGCAAAAGGTATCAAAAGACGCGAAAGTGGGCAATTGGCCGTTATTAGGCCACGTGTTGCAGATAATGTGATGGCATCCGTCATTAATAATTTATGATGAAATAATGCGTTTAGGATGATGGCATCCATCATTAATAAGTTATGCCAAAAAAATGCGTTTAGGATGATGACATTTCTCATTAAATAAATATTGCAAGTTTCATAAGCTGAATGACCCAAAAGTTAAATAACATATTTAGAATTTTGTAATCGAAAAAATGAGAAAAAAAGCAGGAAAACTTTATCAATAAAAAATTATATAATATACATTTTATACCAATAATAACAATAAACCAAAAAAAATAAAAAGTATGTAATAAATAAAAAAAAGATAGTAAATCAAAAGAAAACACTTTAAAATAGTAAGTATTTAAGGGACACTTACACTCAATTTTCAGATCCAAAACATAGGGAGAAATATTTTAAAGGAGTTAAATGCCAAAAAAAAAACTATTAAATATATATAATTTTTTTTATTAACACGTCTTTAAAACTTTTAATAAGGCAACTCCCTGATTTCATATCTTTTTTAGGTAACTACAAATTTAGAAGGTTTTAAACGAAATGTTTACAGCTCCTAACAGTCTACTTGAATAACCCGCCTTCTTGACTAGCCATCACCAATTAATTACACAACACACACTAATTAGGTAATGAATACACTTAATTATCGGAGTTGAAGCAACTATCTGATTGAGTGATTACCCGATATTGAATTAAATTACATTATAAGCCTATATTCCCCTTATAATATTCTTGTCTATGATAAGCGATTAAATAGGATAGCTGGGCCATAAGTTTAATCAAGTAGGGTCCATAACTTTTGCTTGTACCAGGGCCTGACACGGCTCTCCGCGGCCCCTAGTTTAACTACTAAAGAGTAGCGGAGCTAAGCGTAGGCGGAGTAGGCAGTCGCCTAAGGCCTTGACATTATTATGTTATAATTTTGCGCAGGATAAGTAGTAGTAAGCGCAATTAAAGTATAAAAAATTAAAAAATATTAAGATTTAACCAAACATACCTTTATCCAAAAGTTGATAACAAGAAAGATACAGGGTGTCAAACAAAAAAAATAATTTCTTGAACGTCCCAACTTTTTTGTTATACTGTGTATGTACCATATGTAAGTAAACCACTAAACTTTCCTATGTTTCCTACACAAAAAAGGTATACTTTGTAAGAATGGCTGCAAGAAACCTTTTCCATTAAGTGGTTTAGTGCAACCAAAAAGTATATGGAAGAATACATTAAAAATCATTTAGTTTGTCATAAAGCAGTTGTAGTTGACTAATACGCTGTTTTTAAAGGCATTTTTTGGTTGCACTAAACCACTTAAATTCAAATACCTTGAAAACGGTTGCTCAGAGCCATTCTTACAAAGTATGCCTTTTTGTGTAATAAACATAGGAAAGTTTAGTGGTTTATTTATGTAGTACATACAGTGTAGCACAAAAAGTTAGGACGTTTTAGAAACATTTAAATAGTGTAGTCAGCCCCTCTGGGTTACACCAGAGTTTCTTTATGAGAAGGGGTTTAGACATAAGCAAGACCGGTGATAGCTTTTGTCAGGGACGTGAGGGTGTGAGAATTACGATTTCGGTTGGCAGTTCTATTCAAAGTTGGTAGCATTATCAGCTGATGACAGAGTCGTGCCTTGTTTGTCATTTTCATTTTGGTTGTATATTTTGCCAGGATTTCCAGTTGTTAATGTTTTTGGTTAGTTTAGAGACTTCACATATTATTGGTTCGGACTCGTTTTATTTTAGAGATTTTGATAGTGTTTAGTCGAATAGTTTTCAGTCATTCGTGTTTTTATATACATATGATACAGATGAGTATCCGCTAATTAATAGTACACAGAAAAACCACAGATTTCTTATGCGAAAGTACCCATTTAGGATTTAAACAAACATACCTATATCCAAAAGTTAATGATAAGGAAGATACGGGGTGTTAAAGAGATATAAATATTTTTTATTCATGCATTTCGATAATTTTTGATATGTTTTAAACATTTTAATAAAACTCGGTACCCAGGAGTTTTTAGATATCAGCTATGTATATCTGCGCAGTTGTAATTATAGCTAATACGATGTTATTGAAGGTACATACATACTTTCGGGTGCACTGAACAACTAAAACGTGAATAACTTAAAAAAGGTTGTCAAGACCGATTCTTACTAAGTATACCTTTTTTGTGCAGAAAGCATAGAGAAGCTTACTAGTTTACATACATACAGAGTAGTAACAAAAAATTGGGTAGTTTTAGAGAATTTTAAATAGTGTACCCATCGCCCTCTAGTCTACACAAAAAAATTAATATTCAATCTGAAAAGCTAATGTTTAAAAACCCCTAGATACCGTTTTATTAAGCTATTTAAAAAGGGGGAACAATTATCGAAATAAATTTACTTTTTCTTTTACTATGACACCCCCGTATCTTCCTTATTATAAACTTTTGGATATTAGCAATGACCTTTTATCCTTTACAGTGTGAATAGTCTAAGGATATTAGGTATGTTTGGTTAAATCTTAATATTTTGGCATAAGGAATCTGTGGTTTTTCTGTGTACCATTCATTAGCGGACATACAAAAGCGTATACTTAATTTTTAAAATGGTTTTTGACTTACGGAACCATGGAAAATGTTTTGCTCTGCCAGGTATCTTATCGTCCTGTCGTCGCTTTGATAATTTTTAATTTTCAATATTTAACCACATTTATGTTTTTGTTTTAAGTTATGCCTATTAAAATAATCCAATAAATTTTGTTTACAACATAAAGTTCTTTTTTGTTTTCTCCTTAATTCTACGCCACTGATCTGCCTAACATCAAACATGGCCGAAAATGGCCCGACTTAACGTCACAGCCGCGCTAGCCAATATGGCGAATGCCGTGACCTTATCTCATCAATCGACTTTGGGGTTACACATAAAAATTAATATCAGATCTAAATAGCTCATGTCAAAAATCCTTTAGATATCAAGTTTTATTAAAATATTCAAAACGTATTAAAAGTTATCGAAATAATTAAGTTTGTTTTTTACTTTGACACCCCGTATCTTCCTTATTATCAACTTTTGGATATAGGTATGTGTGGTTAAATCTTCATATTTTGGCATAAGGAATCTAAACGAAACGTTCCCGAAAAAAAATTCTTGATCTGCGCCCCAAAAAAACCCCATATGCCAAATTTCGTCAAAATCGGAGTTGCTCCTACTTTATAGACAATTACCTAAAAACATCGAAAAGAGTGTGTATCTAAAGGTGGGAACCTATTTTTTTGGTCCTTAATTTTTTTGGTATTTTCATTGACAAAAGGTGCCTCGCGGATACAACTTATTAATACAACTTTGCCTACGCCTTTTTTTGCCTACGCTACGCTACTGCTACTAAAGGCACGTTATTAACACTCAAGAAAGTATCTAATAAAAACACATAATGAAGATGCTAAATATAGTAATAAACATAAATATTGTGATCATTTTACCTTCGAAAAGAAACGCCGTCTCAATGCCGGGATCCTCTAAGGGTGGAAATAAAACAGCCTGTTTTTCATTAAAGAGCTGTTGGATAACATTAATTGTGCTAAACACCTAAAAGATTCTGTATTTCTGGTAAATAAATGAGCACTGTCGCACATGTTTTCTGGTAATTGTTCAGCCTCTGATACTATGCTCAAAGTTCTAAATAACAAATCTGCTTCTGCTCACATATCTCTTAAACTTGTCTTCAAGTTTTGTTGAACTCTTTTTTGTTAACAAAGCATTACTTTCGGTTTTAAGTTCAGTATTCTTTCCATTTGTTACTACAATATAACTTTGTCTTGTTAATGGTTCTGGTCGCTCAACAACATCTGTTTTTGGTACTGGTTCAGTGTCTGTTTCAGTCATATTGAACTATTTTTTCAGTAATCTTCTAAATAAATAACGGAAAAACCACAAAAATTGTAATGAAAAAATATATTTTGTACTTGTCAACATATTTTAACGTAAAAAGGTTATTAAAAAATAAATTGTGACACCAAGAAAGACAGATAAAATAAATTTTGAAAGATGTTTGCTTATGTTCTGTCAACACCCTTTACTTCATATGAAGAGCCAATGAAGAGCACTTTTTTCTAGGCCCTAATTTAAAAAAAAAAAACAATTTTAATAATTTTAAATATCTAATTTTACTTTATCTCCTAATTCTTTTTTGCATGCGTACAAATTACTGGACTAGTACATTCCAAAATGTTTCTAGTCCAGTTTAACAAACATCAATTTTAGGCGTTCAACCAATTATAACGGCGGTAATAATTGGTGACAACTTTAAAGTATATAATACATTGTTTAAACGTCAACATAACCGATTTGTAAATATACCGTTTTAGAATTGGTTCTTCGCCTAAAATTGATGATAATGTTCGAAATATCGTTTGTTTCAAGTACATTTAATTTAATGTATAGTTTATTTTTTAGAATAGAGTATTACTTTATTAAAATGGTAAAAATATAATCCTGTTAATTATTTAGGCTGCGTTTGGCTAAAAATTAAAAATTTAGCATCGGATTGGGACAACAAAATGGTCAAGGTGCATTTTTGGAAGAAACTTTATATCTAGGAAAATATTTTATCAGTAAAAAATGATGCCAATCAAAACAAATCTATTTTAAAATTAAACACAAAAACCAGACTTTAAAGATAACAAAAATAAAATATTTTAGGTAATTTTCTAGGAAACGGGAGCAACTCCGATCTTGACGAAATTTGGCAGGGGCTTGGCGCTCACGAATCAGAATTATTTGGCGGTCACGCTGTTCTCGAGATAATCCATCATCAAAGTTCAAATTTGAACTGCTTATTCTCACTATATTTCCCTTCTTTATGCACCAATTCTTGATTTAAAGCAACTGTCACATATATTTGATTTTCACCTTTAAACCTCAGTTTTCAACGTTTTTACAGTATTTTTGCATTAAACTGCATAGCTATACTTTGAATCATTTTAATCCCAGTTTGCCATGAAGCCCTATGTGTATGTATGGTTGCCGGATTATCAAAGAAAAGCCACGCAATTTAATTCAAAAATAATGTAAAAACGTAGAAAACGGGGTTTTAAAAGGTGAAAATCAAATATTGTGTGACACTTTAGCTTTAAATCAAGAATTGTGTGCAAAAAGAAGGGGAATATAGTGAAAATAAGGTTAGTTCAAATATCCACTTTGATGATGGATATCTCGAGAACGAAACGTGACCGCCAAATAATTCTTTCAGATTCGTGATCAGCGCCCCAAAAACCCCGTATACCAAATTTCGTCAAAATCGGAGTTGCTCCCATTTTCTAGAAAATTACCCAACTTTAAATCAATCCATTAAACTCTTAAATCGTTATTGGATCGCACTGAACAAGGAACTTCATCGTCTTTGTGAAGAGATTATCCATTTAAGTTGTCATAAGCTTCTATATTTTTAGTTATTTTTAAAGAGCTGCATTTATGCTCATCCTTTTACTGTAATTCAAAATGAACTTCCAATAAAATTAAAACATTTCCAATTTTAAGAGGTTTAGCAGAATCTCCTTAGGGCATATCAGAAAGAACCATATTTCTAATATTTTTACGAGTAATTAAGAGAGAAATGGGATTGTTCAGTATTTATTTCTACAGTGCATTTCTTTAGTGTCCCCACCTCCATTTTATTTTTTAAACGTATGAAATTTAAAAAAGTAAAACTTTAGGGATATAAAATTGATGCATAGATAGTATATTTTAGAGTGAAATTGACCGATAAAAATTTGAAGATGGCGGCTGAGCGCCATCTATGAAAAATATTAAATGGAAAGGGGTCTTGTGGATACATCATTTTAAAGCATATCCTGACGAGTACTTTATAACCGTAGAGTATAAAGTCAATAACTTAATCTAATATAAATGGCGGTACTTTAAATATTACCTAAATACCTGATTTGGATGGCCATATACAGGGTGTCCCAACTCACTTTATACACCAAATAACGTCACCCATGTACAAGATACAAAAACAAACTTAAAATAAAAATGTTTGATTGGATTCACTCTTTTTACTGACAGTACAAGTTAATATACAAGGTGTCTTAAAAACCTAATTTTCATTGTCAAGTAGGTTTTTTAAATGGAACACCCTACATATTTTAACAAATTTTGACTCTGTATTAAATTCTACATCAAAAATGTATAAACCCACTATAGGTCAATTATTGTTGGTTTTTGAGATATCAGCAGTAAGCTGATATACTTATTCTTAATGATTAAAAGCGAAGAAAGAAAATTATATTTTAGTTCTAATTATTTTTAAATAATTTTGTCACTGTCAGAGTGGCAAATAATATAATGACATGTGATTAATTTTCTTCCATTGTAAAAACTACTGATAGGTCAAGTACTCGTCAGGGCCTTTAAAATGATGTGCCACAAGCCCTCCCCGTTTCAATTTAACTTTTTTCCAAGATCGCACCCAGCCGCCATCTTGAAATTTTCATCTGTCAATTTCACTCTAAAATATAGTATTTATGCATCAATTTCATATCCCAATATTTTACTTTTTAATTGATCCGTTCAAAAAATAAAAGGGAGGGACATTAAAGTAATGCACTGTAAATTAAAATATTCTTGAAATTGTCTGAAAGTTGCGGCAACTCCGATTTTGACGAAATTTGGTAAACAGGGGTTTTTTGGGGGCTGATCAAAATTTGAAATATAAACTTTTTTTTGAAAAGTTGAAAATCAAACCAAGTCAATTTTCAGTATATTTTCCTTCTTTTTGCACAAAATTCTTGATTTTTTGGTAAATAATGTTTTGATTTTTTCCTTTAAACCCGTTTCCTGATATTTTACACTTTTTATTAAATAAATTGCAAAGGTTCCCTTTAAAAACACAGCTGCGTTTTTACCAATATTTCCAAAATTTAGGCGCGCAGCAATAAGCCATGCAGGCAAATGTTCCGGCGCATTCGCCATGACTTGCGACTAAATACACAGTAGAACAATGAGTGAGTGTTTAAAAGGTGAAATACAAATATTATGGGCCACTTTAGTTTAGAATCAAGAATTGTGTGCAAAGGGGAGGGGAATGAATGTGAAAATTGAGTTAGTTTGATTTCAACTTTGATGATGGATATTAAGGAAACGAAACGTTCCCGAAAAAAAATCTTTAAGATTCATGATCAGCGCCCCAAAACCCCTGTATACCAAATTTCGTCAAAATCGAAGTTGCCGCAACTTTCTAGACAATTATCCTCCATTTTTGAGGGTGTCGGTTATGGGATTAGAACATATTTGAAAGAAAAAAATTAAATATAGATACTAGATACGTCAAAGACAATATAAAAAATATGATTACATCTCTACTTACCTCGACTCTAAAAAGTCATTTGGTGCCAAATCAGGACTTTGTGGCGGTTAACCAAAGAGCATGGACAAGGGAAGAGAAACAGTTGATTTACCCCCACCAATTAAGGAATGGCACACACCTGCGACTGGTGATTGTGTTCAGCGACCAAAAGAGCTCGTCAAAGTTTTATTTTATTCTTGCTTAACGTTGGTAAAAAGGACGTGCTTGGTTAAAAGTATGGATTTATTTAGAATTTTTGTTTCAGTACGCACTTTTTACGTAACATTTTTGTGTCTGAATCAATACTATCAGCCAAATATCTTGCGAACTTTCACCGGTTTGATGGTTAACTTAACACAGCGGGATTACTCGTCATGCGCATGGGAGGTTGTTTTTCCGGCTTGCTATTGGTTGTTATAAATGCCAAAACTCTTGACTTTCACATGTTCAATATGGCTGATGTTTTGTGATTGTTGTGGCTGTATATTTGTTTTGTGTTTTATTTGGTTTGATTTTACGTATGACCTGTGTTATAGATATAAATTATTGAAACAAAATTTGTGGAAATTTATGGCTTTTTTAATAAATTATTTTTTAAATTATTTACATTGTTTTTTTTTGAATAAAAACAAATTAACACTTTATCTAGGATTTATTTATGTAACAAAACATTATATACATTAATATTTTTATACATCCGTAAAATATATTTAATGAATATCTTGCTGGAGGTAAAAGCACAATGAACCAATAGAGGATTTCTGTGTGCGTCACTCTCTATTTAAAAAATTTGCTTGAACTGTAAAAGTCAGACAAATGATCAGTTTAAAAGTATTAATAGTGATAAAAATTATACTAAAGCGAAAAATAAAAAGGCCTAAAGCCTAAACACTTAAAAACTTAATAACTGACCCAGTTAAGGTACAAACCAAGATATAGAGTGTGTCTACTTAAGTTCGTACCATAAGGCAAACTTTTTATTAATTTTACTAAAAAATTTAACAACTCGATATTAATTGTTTTCAGTGGTAGGTATATGAAATATCTTAAAAAATATAAATTTATGTTAAGAGGAAAGTACACTTATTTTTGTCAATATTGAAAATTTGTGGAAAAAAGATGTTTAGGATTAGGATTTTTTTCTGCAATAACGAGCATTTTTGAGCTTCTTTTACAAAAGTATTTTATTTCAAAATAAGTATCCAGTAATGTGGAAACTTAAATTTTCATTGTTAATTAAAACCTACAATCTTATCTGCTTCCTTATACCTAAAAAAACAAGTATGTAGATATCGAATAAAATGGACCAAGCACAGTGGCCTATGGAAACTGAAATCCTACTACGCTTTTCTTAATATAAGTAGGTAATATTAACTTATAGACTATAATACCTTTCAACTAAATAGGATCAACATAAATCTAAAATTTATTTGGTTGGTAAGTTTGAGCATGCTATTTTCATATATTTCTTAAAATTATACACTTCTTTACATTTAGTACCATTTTTTATGCTAAATAAGTAATCTCGCAATAAAAGTTGAGTTTCCAAGAAATAATTCTATTTAGATTTTTATTTTCAGTTCTCATTTCCCTAAATTTATATCTATACATTTTTCCACATTAACCTATTCCAATCTAAGAAAAAAATAGTCTTCTACCAAATAGATTTTAATACACCATTAGCACTAAATTACCAATATTTAGTCATTAAAATATTAATAAATTTCAGTATAAACCACATTTTACACTTTTTATTAATGTTTTATGTATATTTACTCAATAAATCAATGTTTTTGAATATACCGCCGATTTTGACATTGGGAGTGCGTATGCGCATGCCCTGCCATCCCGCAGACCCTTTCTTCAAATTGTGCCACTTTTCGAAACGGCGATTGATCCTCTATCCTTGTCTATTCTCTTTGCGATTAACATATTAGTTTAATTATTATTGTTACTGTTAAAAAAATTTAAAACAATACTGAAGAAAATATTTTTTAAATTGTACTTTGGTCTTATTCAATACTTGTAATTCTGAATAGTATTCAGAGTACATTTTGCCGATATACAAATAGTATTTGAATACATTTGTGTGTTTGGTATTCGGCAGTTTACTTTTTAATAAGTATTCGGATTCTGTATTCGAATACTTTTTTGAGTATTTGAATACCGGCGTTCTGAGTATTCGAATATTGAAATGTGGAAGCAGTATTCGAATACCAAAATTATCATGAGTGGAATACCAAAAAGGAACAAAAATACGGAAAAATGAGGTGAGGACCTTTTTTTTGCTTTTTAAAATTTGTAGGAATGGTAAAAGAATTAAGCGTTTATACACGAAAACAGAGATGAGGATTTTTTTTTCTCCATAGTTTTTTTCTACTATTTGAATCTTTTTTCCAGTATTCGAATATTGATTTTGGGTATTCATTCGAATACTTTTTTTTCCTCCAAGTATTCAAATATTCGGTATTTAAATACTTTCTTCTATATACCGGTATTCGTATTTGAATACCGATTTTCAGTATTCGACCCAACTCTGCTAGATATCTAGTCTAATGATCTTGACGCCGCCACTGGTTGTTAGATAAATCGAAAACCGAAAAACGTTTCAATTTTCGTTTTCAATTTTGTGTCACCCTATTTAGTGTATTCCTTTACCTTGTAGACCCGTTCTGAACCGTTCTCTGAACTGTCAATAATGTCAAGAACGGTTCTTAACATGAAAAAATGTCAAAAAATTGTAAAAGGAACACGCATGAGACGATTTCGGCCCGTTTTGGTACCCCAGTTTGGTTGGTTAAATGCCTACCAACCAATTTCTGGTGTCAAAATAGTGACATCACGCCAACTTTGGTACCCTGTTTGGTTTGTCAAATGCTATACCGTGGCTTGTGGGTCGGTAGATCGGTTTGGTATGCTCTCATCCTTTTCTAAAGCTGTTGGTCTTACTCTAAATTTTATTTCTTTAATAATAAAACATAATATTAATAGTTGCAAATATTTTAATTTAAATATTGCTGTTAAATAAACAATTTTATAAAAACCAATAAACCGTTAGGTAGGTTCTTCTTCTATTTACCTACCAAAAATGTACCAAACGAATTCGGATGCTACCATACACTGACGTAACGGTTGTGACGTAAAACATACCAATTGTTACCTACCAAAGTCGGAGTACCAAAACGGGCCGAAATCGACTATGGTGTCGTTGCGGGCGGTTCAGGATCATAAAAGGAATACACCAATTCACTAGCAAAAGAGATGGAATCAAATACCGAAAGAAAGTAAAAATAATTAATAATTAATTAAGACTATAGAGCTTATACGTACCTAGAGGCAACCTTGCTATGTGTCTGTACAGACAGTATGCGTGAGACAGAATAAAAATAAGCCTAGTACCTTTCTCTCTCATTCCGAATGTTGAATGGTGTAAAGGGCTCACAGCCACCTTGCAGCCCTTACAGAGTAACGATGGGCTTGATTGGTTTATCGACAATTAGTATCTTTAGGATTTAGGATTTTTTATTTATAATCAATATTGAATGCGCCCTCTGTCCTCGACCGTTGGGTTCGGAAAACTGGCCATTTTTAAATCTGACAGCGTGTACAAACGGTTTTGTTGATGTTTGAAAGAATCGTTACAAATAGTACTATAAAAATAAGCGTGAAATAGTAAATTTTATTTTAATATTGTGGTCTTTTACGTTAGTTAACGTAAGTAAGTTTTTGTAAGTGAATTTTATATGGTTTTTATATAAATAGACTGTATATTTATTGTGAAAAAGGATTTAGAAAGCTTGAAAAATGGATGCTTTTACAGAGGTAAGTACCCTTCAGTTTTTTCCATATTATTTACATTTACTATGGTATTTTTGGACTTTAAATATCGGTAATCATTTTTAATAACAGTCTTAGTTTTCAGTTTTATATTTTGTTTTGTGTTTGTACTCAGTAGAACCAATAGAAATTGCTAAAAAGCCAACAGCAATAAATTACTATAAAATATCATATGTTTGCTAAAGTCTATTCTCCCTTTCCATAGAACATTTTAACAAGAGCCAGGGAACGCCAGAAACTACTTCAAGGCTTCTCCGGAGAAGAGAGAGTTGCACCTTTACGAGAAAATAACAAGGTGGCGGTTTCAGAGCCAAATTTAACAGAAGTTCAAAGATTACCACCCAAGGAGGTGCGATCTGAAACAAATATACCCTCCAAGTTATCACCTAGTAAAGAAAATTTTTCACAAGGTATAATTCTTTAATGTAAATTAGCTTAGGTAGATTTAGGCAACATGATTTTTCTACTGGCAACATTTGTAGGTTTATTGTAAATATATTGTTATTTTTTGAAGTGTTGCTTGAAAAATTCTATAGTGTATGTTAAAATAAATACTTTTTACTGTAGCTGGAAAGTTGCATACTATGAGATAGCATGCATTGCATCCACAGAAAGTATTATTTATAAGGCCCACCTTCTTTAGCAACCTTAAAGTTTTATAACCTGCCTTTTAAATACTTGAGAGAGCAACTATTTGCATAGTTTGGCAATTTTCTGCCTGTTACTGTCTACTACCTGTTATGTGGTTACTGCTTAGTACTTTCTTTGATTTTTAAAACTACTACCTTTAGTGAAAGGCCACTTGCCTTTTTTGGGTACTGTGTCCTATACCACCATTAAGGTCTCAGGTAGTTTTTGTGCATATTGATTCTTTAACAATACTAGATCTATCAAAATGGTTATATTAAAGGCTTAAACATTTTGAGCATTAAATATTTGCCTTCTTATTACCCTACTTTATGGCTTAGTGCCCAAAAAATGTAGGTTACCTTGTCTACCTTGTGTTTCATGTTGGTTTAGTAATTTATTTAACAAAATAATGATGGTTTATTCATGTGCTTAGTAAACTTCATTAATATTAAAAACTTTAAAAAGTGTTTTGTTTTTATGAAATATAGTGTTCAGTTAGCACTATCATTTTCAAGTATCTAGAGGAGACACTGAACATGATATCTTTTTAGTAGAATTTAAAAATAATACCTACATTCTCAGGTTAACACAATAATTGTGAATAACTTTTTATTATTTTTAATTTCTTTTTCCTACACACACTAAAGTGTCATTGCCTGCTAGTAGGGTAATTATGGATGACAGTACTTATAAATTTTAAAATAAAGAATGCTAAGTGATCTAAGTGGCCAATACACTAGTTTGTAATGGTAGGTTTACATCTGACATTTATTGCATAATATTTATGTCGGACAGAAATTCTGGTTAATGTAAACAATAAAAAATTTGTATTAGACATAAATTTTTGACGACAACTACTTGACTTATGGCTGAATACGTTACGTGTGGGTGTGAAAGCCAAAAACCAAAAATAGAATAGAATTGAATACATTTTTGACCGTTCACATTAGCCAGAATTTCTGTCTGACATAAATTATCATGCAATAAATGTCAGATATAAACCTACCATTAGGACAACAAATGGGGAAAAAAACAAGCAACGTCAGTGCCAAATTATACATTTTTGTTTTTTCTTTTCAACAATATGTTCTATGTGGCAGCCTCAATATTCCACTTTGGGATCACAGTGCCAATTTTACTGTAGTGATTGCAAATGAAGTCCAAATTGTGGCCACCATGTCCATCATTACATTTTTACTTATTTCTTTGATTTCTGGGAATTTCTAATTTTAACACTTGGATCACTTTATCTATTTATTACAGTTCCAACAGGCAACCATTAACAGGGCTACAAATATAAACTATAATATAAACTATATAAAATTAAATAATACAATAAAGGAAATAATTTTAAAACAAAAATAGAAACTTCACATAACTTTAAGACTAAAATCTCATACCTAAAGATGTTCTATGCATACTCGAACAAAAAATCTATAATTCATGGAAAAATCACAGTGATATGTAATGCCATTGTATAAGGAGCACATGCTTTAAATTGGTGACATATACAATGCATTAGTACTGGGCAATGGCAAGTAATAATATCTACTGTTCCTACTTAAGACCCTCCGGATCGCGAAATTAATTTCACCCAACAGAGATGGACAGACGATTAGCACTTCCACTCTACAATTGTTGATGGCAATTAGCTTTATAGTGTAACCTACTGATAAGGAAAAAGCATTTTCTTTAAAAATGTAATTTTGTGTTGTATAAATACACTCTAAATTTAATATAGATTTTAATAATATATTATATAACCTGCTCTACACTTTGATAATTTGAAGCAAAATTGTTTTTAAAATAAATAACATATTTTTACATGCACAGCATTAATATTAAGATATTTACTTTCTAAAAATAATATTTGTCATATTCTAGGGCAGAGGTCACCAACTGGGAGAGTGTGGTCTAGATCCGGACCGCCAATCTAATTTGTGCAGACTTTGTCAATTACGCAATTTCATTTTTTCCGCGATGTCTTTGTTATAGTTGAATTGTCAATGATTTTTCGCGAAGCGCAAGATCGTCAGTTATCATGATATGAGGCGAGTGAAGGCAAGCGGCGGCGAGTGCGAGGAGTTGGGGAATTAATTCAGCCTGGGGTTTGCTTTCTTTCCGGACCGCGACGGTCATGTTATTTTAAAAAAGGACCCCTAAAGGAAGTAGTTGGTGACCTCTGTTCTAGGGCTTTTAAATAAATTTCAATAAACATGCTTTTTTGGCATGTTTGTTTGGCACATTTTTAGTTGTACCTGATTCTGAAATCTTTAATATTATCGATCATTAAAAAATCATGTAATTGATTTTTGAGTTATTAAATTTATTATTTTTGTTTAATATTTTAAAATAGTGGTACTTTACCCACTCTTAAGCAATTTTTTTCATATAACTTACCCTAGGTATCCTTGGACTTATAACAAAGCTAACTACTGCCAATATAGTTTGGGACCAGAGTCCTTGCAACTTTTATAAGAATAAAATTTTGTGACTAATTAAAAACAAAAAATATTTCCATTTGTTGCACTCCCAATGTACTACACTGTATACAAATTAGCTAAACTTGATCTGGAAATAGGATTTATGTGTAAGAAAAAGGGATATTAATAAGGGATATGTAAATTAAAAATAAATAAAGCTTAACATTACTTTATTCTTGTATATCTCCCAGTTTTAATTTAATTGGTTTGGAGGGGTAAATCAGAGTGCCATTAGTTTGGAGGGAAGTCAGCGGCATACGCTTGTCTCATTTACTCTGCCGTGACAAAATAGAAGAGTCAGATTGTGTCTGGTGGGTAGCCAGCAGCAGCTGGTGATGGCCAATTTGGTGGGTCAACCTGCATCATTGTTAAACATATAATATTTTATTTTTTTTTGTATTGTTAATTATTACAGATAATATATTTACTTTAACGCGTTATCTGTTTTACTATTTAACATATTATCACTAAAAATTGATTAATGGCTTATAGTAAAAGGTGTAAATAAAATTTTAAACATTAGTTTTTACCTGTGGTGCAGATTGACCCACCTAATTGGCCATCACCAACCGCTGCTGCGAGTAGCATCAATTACTGACACACCCTATACTTGATGCCGGGGAGTTTAAGGAAAAGTGGGATAACTTCCCCGACTATCCAGCAATTTTCTGTTGTGCTATAATATACAATAAAATGTTTTCATTCTCAAGCCCTTTATAAAATCTAGACCCAAGGTTCGCATTAGCCAGTGTATGTGAATTAAAAAATTTTAAGTAGCGCCCGGTTCTGAAATCTTTAATAGATCGGTAAAAAAATATTTAACTGGTGGTTGACTTACTAAATAATTTTTTTATCATCCAATTTTACTAAAAACTAATTTATACCAAAAACCTAAAGTAATAACAATAATTCGAGCAATAATTATAATACTTTTAATAATATTTTAAATAATGTTATAACATTTGTCTCCTTTACTGCATTTAGTTAGACAAAGCTTCCCAAATTGTGCCTCGCGACGCCCTGAGGCGTCGCAGTGTCCTTCCAGGGGCGTCGCGTGTTGATGGGACAAAGTGAAGTCAATTGGGGGTCGAGGTATTTTAAAAGTAATATCAATAGAAATGAGATTTTTTTCTCAAATAGGTATAAGATAAAAAGGAAGTAAAAGAAAATAAATCTTTTTTTTTGGTTTTTCACTTTTTTAGAAAATAAATCAATTGCTGTGTCCTGTTCCTAATAATACATTGGGCTTGTCGCAAAGTACTGGAAAAATGACTTTTTTTTCTTTGTTGCTCTTAAATTTTTTTTACAATAAGAAAATTTCATTTGAGGTGAGGACCTTTTTGATTGTCGAGAGTTCAGTGGGGCATAAGGGCGTCGTGGGAGAATTTCAAGTGTACAAGGCCTTCACATTACAAATAAGTTTGGGAACCTCTGGGTTAGAAGGCCTAAATCAAAACTGTCTAAATACTTCGTGATATTCATGTTGGGTAGTTCATGGCTTTGTTTTTTATATCAAGTAGTAGTGATATTGTGTGTAGATTAAATTGTAATGGTATTGTGTGTTGGGTAGCTTTGTTCACTTTTTATTCCAACCATCAACAGACATCATTTCAGGCTATTTTATACGACAAAATTCAATAACGCGAGTCTCTTCTGATCTTCAAGGCTCTCCAGGGTCACAGACAAAAACTCTCAACATCCAAAGGGACAATTTTAACATGGAAATTAAGGTGAAGAGCGCTGACAATGTGAGATTAGAAGTTGAGATTCAGGAAGAAGATGAACATGAAGAAAATTCAGACAGCGGAAGTCATGAGAATGGGGGATTGAGGGAAGAATCGAAGAATAGGTTAAAAAGGCTTGGAAAATTGTATGCTGGTATGTTGTTTTGCGTTGTAGTTATTGTATTTTTTTACTTATTTACAGTATGCTCAATGGAAAATAAAATATTTATTTGTCAGAAAATGTAATTGATAATTGACGAAAATTAAAATATGCTTTGATAAAATATCCAGTTTCAAAAATATAAAATTAAGGAGCCTAATTTGCTATAATAAAAACATTGATTTTTACATTTGAACCCGTTATAACTAAAACATTAACTTATTTTATATTTTGCTTATTTTGAGATTTGTAAAAAAATCCACTTGTTTGATGTAACCGCATCGATTAGAGAAAAATCCCATGAGTCAACACATTAGCTATGAGAGATATGAGAGGTCGATTTATAGCATGTAATTCTAAACAAAAAGACCCCAATTTCACAACTAAATCCTCCTTTATTAAAGTCTTCCACATAAATATTTTTAAAGAGCAAAAAAATCCACTGTTTTCAAAAACTGCAGTCTAATTTTTGCCGCCCTGTGCAAATGTCCCTGCTGCACCCTCGCCAGGAACGGCCCTGTCCAAAACCTAACAAAAGCACCAACGTTAAGTTTCCAAAAACTAAAGCTTATGCACAAAGTCTTCCACTCCTAACTAACAAAATATATCACTTAAAAATATCGCTTCAGTGTGAGGTTGAGAATGAACATAAACCCTTTTATGAAGATATCATAAAGTCTGGAAATATCAGAGAACCAAAAATTAAAAATTAAGTTTTTATATTGTGACAGTTCTTAATTTGTTTATATTTTGTATATCACTTATATATTGGCTTTTATTTTAAAAACCACCCCAAATCATAATTTATAAATTATTTTATTTTATTTTTAAATAAAGTATATATGATTAAAATATTTTAAAATACTTTATCCACGCCTACTTACCACTTTCAGAATGTTAAATCACCATTTATTTATTTTTATGTTATCAGCTGTTTTTCTCGTTTTCTGAAAATGTTAAAAATATGACTTAGGGTGTTTTAGTAATAACTGATTCATTTGTTTTAATAAAAATATTAAAAATTACAAAATATGGTTTTTATATATTCAGTATTAAATGGGTTTAAAAGTTTTACACAAAGGCACAATGTGTATTTATTATATTCATTACTAATACAGGGTATTTTCTGATTACAGTACAAAACTTTGTGGGGTGATTTCTTATATCATTTTATGAAAATAGGTTCCTATAAACACATGTTCAGACTGTAAGATAGAAGGCGGTAAATGTCTTAAAATGTGTTTAAGCAACTTGCTTGAAATTTGGTACACTTTTAAAGCTCTTCCTTGATTAAGATTATTATGTCTAGTGGCGTCTTAGTAATCACTACAGCCGATATTATTAAAAAAAGTACGCCATTGACTTTTTATATATTTCTTCCGATTAGGCAACTAAAAGTACTGGATTTATATTTATATTTTGCCACCCACTGGCAACGGTAACTTAAAAGATAGAAAAAACTTCTTTTGTAAAAGTTTCATAGTATTTTATCTATTATCTTCTGAGCATAACAAAAAAAAACGAATAAAAATCAAATACATAGTTAAACAAAATGAAGTGGTAAACTTTTTTAAAAGGAACAGTTTACTTCTACACTTTTCTTAAATGTTTGATGGTCATTTATTTCTTTTGTTGTGCTTAAAAGATATATAAAAAAGACTATAATAAAAATATACAAGAAGTTTTTTTCTATCTTTTTTAGTTATCCTTGTAAGTGGGTGGCAAAATATGAATAAAAACCCTTTACAACTTTGTGGTATCTTATTTTCGTAGCCGGCTTCATTTTCGAGAAACGACTTTAAGTCATATTAAAAGTATCCATATTCAACATAAAATAAAATTAAATAACAATTTTGACCTTGGTAAGCAGGAAAAATGACGATTTTCGGTAAAATACACGACAGGGGCGCATTCAGAATCGACGCCCGGTAAAGGCCCCGAATAACATACGCAATAAGCAAGATCTTATCAAAACTGAACATAAGGAACAAATTCGTTTGGCGATGTCACAAAATGGGTAAAGTTTACTGCAAAGTTGTCGAATATGAATGAGCCCCTGCTCATTTATTTTAAAGCAGGTTATTGTTTATTTTTGTTTTTTATATCGTTTGTCTAGGGGTACTTTTTTGAATAAATTAAAGAGGTTAATTTTTTTTCTTAAAAACGAAACTAGATACAAAGAAAAAGGAGACTAGAAGCATAGAGTAAGGAAATTATAAGAGTTATCATGGAATAGCCGATTTAAGGACAGGTCATGCGAAAACTCCCAATATAATTTTATTCGTTTCTCGTTGAAATACCGCCAGTTAGTCATTTCAGTAAGCTTACGTGTCTCCCCACCACTGATGTTGCACGAGGCGAGGCTTCGACCGACGCATTTTAAGTGTAAACTGGAAAAATTACAAGCCTGCCGCCAAGCCTGCCGCAAAAGCGGTACGAAAATTTTAGCATGCCATGGTTTCTCTTATCCGTAGGTACGTTACTTTATG